>JBBPJX010000070.1:0-31266 GCA_038088955.1 Neotropicomus parvogracilis
AGCACGCGGGACTAGGTAGTTTCGAAAGTCGGCTGCCGCTGACCTGGAGGTGGTGCTTGTGCGGACCGCCGCTCGATAAGAAGGCGGAGTGGTCGAGGGGGCCAAAATCGCGCCATCTGTGGTATCCGAGGTATCTTCCCAGGCGGGGACACGTCGAAGTGCTTCCTGGTAGGTATTCCGAGGTCGAGGAGTTGCTGGATGGGTGAGACTCGGGGGTAAAATAGGGTTGGTTAGGGGAGAAATGGAAGGATTTGACGGCCTTGCTCGTGATGTACCCTGGCGCTGGCGGGAGCTTGTAATACCGTAACGTACGGGTTCATTGTCGCGTTCTGTATCGGATGAGCCTTCTTGCCAATCCTCCCCTGTCTGCTGCGTATCCTGGGTTGTCTCACTTTCATCGCGGTCTTGATGGGAATGGAGAGTGAATACGTCGTCGTCGTCGTCACGTGCAGGGGCCATAAGATATGCTGGCGAGCGAGTCGGTCTCGGGAATGAAGATTGTCGAAATTGGGGAGGGCTTTGAGGTCGAGACAGAGCACATGGCTGCGCGGTCCCATAACCATGCTGTTTCTTCACCCCATCCCACTTGGCCTGCCAACTGGGTCCTCGCAGCTTGCAAATCTCCAGCAGTCTTCCGTAGTGAACCGTCTCTGTCTGACTATCGAGGCCGCGGTCGTGTAATTCGTCATTGTAGGCCTTCAAACCCGAGAGAAAAGACGTCGCGTTTGATGCAATCCTTCTTATGACTGCATCAAGAAAGTCGACCTCTGCAGGAGAGAGGGCTTGTAGTTCCGACCTAGTTACTGCAGACGCTCGCGAGGCATCAGAAATTGAGAGGGACGAGGGGCCAGCCGGCAACAAGGATTTGGCAGGGGACGAGGTATGACTAGGTGTAAAACCAAACATGGGCGGACAAGACAAACGCGACGTCGCATTTCCACGCGACGCGACCTAGCACGTGACACTGTTTATCTAATCAATCCTCACTCCTTCAAGTTGCCCTCCTGAGTACTGACAAATACAAATTTTAACGCTCACGCCAGAAATATGGAACGACCGTGGTGCTCACAGTTTTAATTCTTCCTTCAATCTCGAGACTTCAGCGGCAAGCATGTCCCTTTCGGCAATCAGCTCGTCGATCCGCATCCTCTGGCTTCGGTCCCTACACTCATATTGGTTTTTCTGTCGCTCAATCGTCTGCAAAAACCTTGCTGCCTGACAAACATCGAACGAATCCATGTACTCTCCGAGCGCCTTCACTCTTGCTTTCATCCCATTCGTATAATCGACCACATTGTCTGTAGCAGTCGGCGACGCGCTGGAGGTCGAAGTTGTGTCCTCTGGAAGCGTAAAAAGGGGTAGAGAGTCTTCTTCTTGCAATTCCACGTCGAAACCATCCTATATTATGGTCGATATTCGCGTTATTCTTCAGCTAGCGAAAGGACAAGGACCGACCTGATCCCTGGACTGCACTGGTGGTACGCCTTCACGCTCCTTCCCTTTTCTACTCCCACGTGTTATGTCAGAAACGGGATCTGGCCCGTCAGACTGTGCAGTGTGTTGCGAGGTGCGCGGCGGCGTAAGCGGTAAACCACCACCCAATGATATTGCATCAGTAACTGGCTGCGGAGGGGTCAACCGCCGTTTCTTGGGAGATGAGGGTTGATCTTCCGCTTTGATCGTAGTCGGGATCAGCTCCGGGCTATATTCTAACCCAAGAAAGCTCTTTCGCGGTTGGATTTCAACTTCGCAGTCAACTTCAGTTGGTACTGGCGAAGGTGGTTGAGGGACGATCTCCAGGCCAGATGATGATGTAGACGGCTCCGGCTCCTTTGATGGATCAAGATGGCGAACAGGGGTCAGATCTTGCTCGCGTTGTCTCAGACCTACTTCAATGTCCTCCATACGCCTCCCGGTTCGCGGAGTATCGGATGGCGAAGATTGATTCTGCAGTGGGCGTGGCGGTGTGGCGGTGTGGCGTGTCCTGGTGCCTCTGTTGGGGGAGCGAACAGGTGTAGCACGGACTGGGCTATCCCTCAGTCGGGGAACCTGATCTACCCAACCTTGAGTGGAATATGAGCATGCTCTGGTGAGTGAGAACATGATCTTACACCAAAAATTACACTTGGATTGGTCTGATTGAGGTCTCTTGCAGCAGTAAAATTCCCTATTTCAAAAGTACCCTGTGTCAGGGATCTGCACGGCGCAACCGTATTGCGATACAGTGATAGCCTATCGAAGACACCATGAACCGCACCGATCTGGATGTTTGGAAGTGTTCGACCTGCGTTTTGCTGCCTCCTCCATGTGTTTGCAGTAAACCTTTCCATCGGGACCAATGCCACCATGGGACATAATGATGTGACAAAACTAAAACACTGACGAGGAGCAATCAAACTGCCTAGTTCAAATGGAGAAGCAGATAATATTATCGCTGTGGAGTGTAGTGCTTATCTAACCGAGTCGTGCTTACACCAGGCAATAGATATGCTGTCCGACATCCCATCGGTTTTATGTCGTAGCTCGTATAAAGCCCAGTGTACCAAGGGATGATGCAAGAAGCTCCAAAATACGCCCGCATTCTTTCCTTTGTATTTCCAGGAACTCTTCCAGCCCCGGCAGCAGTTCACCATTGTCTACGAGTATCTCTCCATGCACTCGAAGGAAGACGTTTTGCAACGTCTGGACGGCTTCGAAATCTCTGTGGGACTGTAAGCGTCGCTTAAGCGCATGTATGAATTGCTGTAGATGGTCCAAGGAGTTCAGTGACCGTAGCTCAACATCAATCGCTGCAGGTGATAGACTCTTGATGTAGTCGAAAATTTCGTCGTCAGCTATAATGGCGATAAATGAGTGTCACACTAAACGTGGGTGGGACGGCAGCTCACAGCCGCCCTTCTCAAGTTTTGCTAGCTTTGCTTGCAGAACGCTCTTCGACTTTGTCATAGTTTTGTCCAGGCGCGTCTTCCTCTCGGCCTTCTCTTTCTCTTCGATAGCAAATCGATGCTCGACACCGGGCAATGTAGGGAGGAAGAAAGGGGCCTGTTCAGGCCTTTTGGGTGGTTCTGTCGGTTGGTTTCGTTGCTGTAGATAATCCCATTCACTTAACTCGAGGACGGAGCGAGAATACTATCGACGCGTACTTGGATAACTTCGAGGTTCAATAGGGTTTGCCACCGCGATCTAGGTAGTAAAGTCAGAGTAACGAGATCCCCATCCAGTTGAGGAGGCGTAGAAAAGACATCCACGGGTTTATCGTCAATTGCTATCCCAGTCAATGGTTCTAGGGCCGAGAACAAACACATTAGATATAGCGCAAAGCTGGCTAACTGAGACATACCATCGTCCTCAAGATCTCCCCGCATGGGTGGCATTGGTACCTCCATAATGTCTTTCTCAGACATTGTTCGAAGAGCGACTTCCGCAAACTGTGCTCTGTTTGTCCATAAGAACACCCCAACACTGTCGACATGGGCAGTCGCCAGAAAGTCATTTGTGGGTGAGAATGCAATACTCGTCGCGGTGCTTGTCGTACGAAATGCGTCGATCAAGCCACCACTTGGTATATCGAATGTCCGTATCGTCGAATCGAGTGACGTCGACACTATCCACCGAGAGTCCGGCGAGAATGCCTGGAAGCCATCAGCGAAGAGTATGGCCAGACAGTTTATGATCCCCTACAATATCAAGAATCCGAGCTTGGCCACACGATAGCTCCCTGACTACCCGTCTTGTTTCAATATCAATAACACGCACTGCCGCGTCTTCACAGATGACAGCCAACAATCCAGAATTTCGATGGAGGATCATGGATTGGGTGGAAGAGGACAACACCAATGCATAGTCCAGTTTGGTTGTATGGAAATCAAAAAACTGTTCCTCGCTTGATGAACACCTTAAAGACAAGTTGACGTGAAGACTTACATTGATGGTTCCATCCAACGTACTCGCAATGACAAGACGGTTCGAAGCGTCAGTGGCTAATCCTGTAATACAGCGCCGACTGGCCTTTGGCCTAAGGGTAGCATCCAACCGTTCCATGATCGTTTGAGGGCATGGCCCTATGTTAAACGTTTTCCGTTTCAAACCAGATTGCATATTCCACATGTGAATTTCCCCCGTCGACGAGCCCGCAATACCAAAGTTTCCACATGGGGAAACGCAAACGCACTAAGCAGATGTAAGTCGCAGTCCAATAGTAATTGGTATCCCACACCTTCACAGAACCCGATGGAGATTTCCGTTTGGGACTGTCAACATAACTCCAGGTGTGCTTTCCCAGACGCTTGTTTAGCACCGTCCAGGATCGAACAAAAGGTTCGTCACTGTGTGCTGTAAGTACATCGTCCCAGTCTTTGGAACGCATCGTCGAATAGGAAATAGACGTAATGGACGGAAATTTCAACGATGCTAGAGATTTGGAAAGTGATGCAGCTTTCTTGACAAGAGAGCCTACCATGAGTCGATCTCAGCGCCTTTAGTCACCCGCGACAATGTCCCACTTGCCTTGGGACATTTCGAACGACCTTGAATCGCGGACAACGGAAGTGTACCGTAGGCTACGGTCAGTCGACGCGCTCAATAATTGTTTTCCGTCTTCCCCATAGTATCTAATTAGATGTGGCGGAGCTTGGTGTCCCGAGCGGAACTTGAGCAAACGTGGGGCAGCAGTGGGTGAATCGAACAACCATTGCTAGTTTATGGTTACAAGCGCCGGGTAGCTGATGGATCAAGGCGCACCTTGATACAGTTATCTTCGCCGGATGTTATCAAAATGGGCTGACCATGTATCCATTGCACTGCACTAATGGCACCATCATGAGCACCCCTGACGAGATGCAAGAGGCGACCGCCAGAGTTCAAGTCCCAGAGAGCTAGATGCCCGTGAGAAGAAACAGAAGCAAGAACGTGGTGTCCATCTTGCGCAGAAACGAGTGAGGGTAATGGAAATCTACAGAAACAAAGTACCTACCACTTCGGAACGACATTCCTCTGATCGCGCCACCCTCCATGAACATCCTCATCAGCCTCTCGTCGGAGCGTATATCATATACAGACATTTCACCGGACGTAAAGCCAATACCTACGACATCAATTGCAGGGGATTGAACTAATGCCGTGATAGCAGAAGATGTCGCGATTGCGGGGCCTTGTGTGGTTAGTAGTTTTGAGCTC
Source organism: Neotropicomus parvogracilis (assembly GCA_038088955.1). NCBI lineage: Eukaryota > Fungi > Basidiomycota > Agaricomycetes > Boletales > Boletaceae > Neotropicomus > Neotropicomus parvogracilis. Next base: position 5,176 of record JBBPJX010000070.1, read on the forward strand.
GAAAACTTGTGTACACATGTCCTGGGGGCAGAATGCAATGTGAGGCACAGATACAGAGAAGATCACTCACTGCGTCCGTATATTCCACAATTGTAGGTCACCTTCACTGCTAGCTACTAGTACTTTATTCAAGTAGGTTGCGGGATGTAACACCACGACTGCGGTAAAGCCAATATCGAACTGAATGGCACAAGAAAACGAGGGATCTGGAGTAAAATCAGGGGCACGATGTAGTGATCTCGAAGGCTATATCTCACCGTCACGCGAGACATCCCATAAAAGCATCCGCCTCCCATCCTCCGTCAGAGCAAGTAAGAGAGACCCAAATATAATGATAGATGCCAGTGGCGTTCCAAGTGGATTTGTGGCCCGAGCGACCTGTGAACATCCATCGATGAAAGGTACTGAATAAAACAAACATATATATACCTCTTTTCCTCGAAGATATTTAATGACACAGACACTCGATGTTGCCCAGATCGCATCGCCCTCCATGGCTAAACATGACAGTGGATCTAACTCCTCAGGACCTGTACACAGAAGACCTTAGAAGGTTTTAATGTGTCCAGGCACTCAGTACGTACCAACAAACAAAAGAGTCAGCTTTCCTCCTTCCCAAAGTGCCCATGATCTGCCGAGGCATGTAAGCAGGTGTATTCGCGGACCTTCTGTAGCCCCCTTATGGGAACGAATTTGCACGTAGAATGGAATGTGATTCGTGACTAGTCCAAGTGCGCGGAAGGGAGAAAATAAACGGGGGTCGCCAGGTAATTTTTGTGACGGCGCGGATTTTGAGGTAGTTCGGATCCTCTTCTGTGGGCGTTCTCTGGTTCCTTCGGACCCTGTGGATTGATCCATTACTTGGTGGTCTCTCTGCAGAGTGGAGACTTCAAAGCTTCACGATTGATTCTAAACGACATAACGATCACGTGACCATCAAAGATCATGAAATCTGTTCCGGTTCAACATTTGGTACTGTGTAAAACTCGTAAATCGAAGTATGACTATCGGGTTTATTCCCTGTCTTCTCCCAAGACCGAACAGCGTTCACTTGGCATCATCTTTGGTAGATGGTTCTTGAATAACAATCTTGGTGGAACCTGCCTCACCACAAGCCGGTCTGTAGTGGACAGCGAAAGCACACACCTATTTCAAAAATTGGAATTGCACGTCACAAATGAATGATAATGCATATTTCAGTGAAGACCGTATGCACGAATCGATGCTATTCTCCTGGCACCACCGTTGACCAAAGCTAGGGTGGTGTGTCGATAGCACGCCTCTTCGTCTTAGTCGGAGGAGGGTACTCGAATTGGTGATATCTCTGATAGTCATTTCAATATGCTACCCAGAAGGACGGATGAGGCATGGCAGCTTGAAGTACAATGAGCGGTGTCTATCGATAATGGTTTCAGCAAGACAATAGATTAACAGCAGTCAATCAATCTCCAACCCCACGATGAAGTGGATTTGGCTCTTGTGTAACGCTACGAAATGTGGTCAATGAAAAACGAGTGGCACGAACCAAATATCTCTTCACTGTCACGCTAAATGTGCTGCCCAACATAACCATGCGGCCTTATCCAGCGGTCATTACAGCCCAACCTCCCCAATGAACGGATGACATGATCCAATGTGTATCACAAGCATTCCTGAAGGCGATGATTGCACAGCTCTGCCAAGGGAATGTAGGGACATCTTGTTGTAACAAAATTTGGATATTTCATGTATCTCAACTTACACTTGAGCGAGTTGGCCTCAGAGGTACTAGTGGATGCGTCGAGGTTATCTATATCAGCCACCGACGTGGAAGGAAAATGATTCAATATCCCTCGGTAGTACAGAGATACGATTGAAGGGTTCTGTACAAAGCCTTGTGCGCAGAATGAAGACGTACTTTTTAAAGTGAACAATATACCGCAGCTGCCAGTTTCAATTGTCATGTCCGCGGAGAAATAGCATGGAAAACAGACATAAGCCGATTGTACGTGTGCTGATTCTGAGGTGAGTGTCACCTGCATGTTGTACAACACGGCAAATCTGTGATCCATGTCATGCTCTGCGCGACGCCACACAATGTTGATTCGTACGGCGATACTGGCTTTCGAGATCCAAACATGAGAGGTGGGAACACCAAGGTAAATATACAGACCTATAATAATGCCGTCTTCCATAAAGAGGTCTCCAGAACAGCCAAGTCATGCTTGATGCACAGCGAGGACACCAACCCGATAGCCTAGCTCTGGTACGAAAGTGGTCTGTATGCCACGTCAGGGCAGGTAGCCAAGTAAGAGCGGTCGATAACGAGATACCTTGTCGAGTGCACCAAGAGAGATCCAGTTCATAAAACCAACGGGCGAGTTTGTGCTGCTCCTTCTCCTAGCATGCACCTGGCCGAGTTCGACGTCCACGGTGAACCCGCAATCACGGAAGCAAATGGAGATACGATCAGAATTGGAAGAGTGGTGGATGAGGAACGTCCAGTACGGGGTTGCCAAGTATTTTAAACGAGCACTGGGATTGACGAGCCGAAAGGATGTTCGCCATCCAGGCTTGCTCGAATACTAAATTGCCCATCATGACTCGAGTACCGTGAGGACCAGCGCTGGTAAGTCTGAGATTCAGCAAGGCGTAGTAACTCAGCGACACGTTCAAATTTGGTAATCGTTCTCAGTGGCAGAGAAAACCTTATCTCAGCGTCTTGATTTCTGCTCTTCACCTCGTTTCGTTCACCTCTGCCTCTCGTCTACATAGAATACTGTAATTCACAAAAATGACTACTCAAGGAAGCGAAATCCCCACCTTCAAACTCGTTCTTGGTATGTCAACACCCTCACTTTGCATTTGATGGTTTTATTTGAGTACTGATTTTCTTCACGTTGATCGATGGCCCGTGCCTCTCCCTTTTCGCTGCATTTTGGCCTGCTCTCCCAAAAATCCTATATACCGCTTCAAAATTCCCTAGTCGGTGACGGTGGTACCGGTAAAACCACCTTTGTCAAGGCAAGACCGTGCCACAATGGCAACATTCGAACCAGATTGCGTGCTGATCCTCACGTCCATGCAGCGTCACTTGACTGGCGAGTTCGAGAAGAAGTACATTGGTGCGGTTCTATCTCGCGCCCGCGATATCGACATTCTTGACGCAGTTTGCAGCCACCCTCGGTGTTGAAGTCCACCCCTTGACATTCTCAACCAACTTTGGCACTATCTGTTTCAACGTCTGGGATACTGCAGGCCAAGAGAAGTTCGGTGGTCTCCGTGACGGTTATTACATACAAGGCCAGTGCGGGATCATCATGTTTGACGTTACCTCGAGAATCACATACAAGAATGTGCCTAACTGGCACCGCGATCTCGAACGTGTTTGCGAAAATATTCCAATCGTTCTTTGCGGAAACAAGGTGGATGTAAAGGTGAGCAGACGGACACCGTCATTGTCCATGGCCAAAATAACATGGGTCATTTTTTAGGAACGTAAAGTAAAGACGGGCGCTGTCACTTTCCATCGCAAAAAGAATCTCCAGTACTTTGAGATTTCTGCGAAGTCGAACTACAACTTCGAGAAGCCTTTCTTGTGGCTGGCAAGGAAGCTGGTCGGGTAAGCCTGGTGCCATCACGATTTCCATTGATTGACACTTGTGTTCATAATAGAAACGTTTTGCTCGAATTCGTAGCCGCACCAGCTCTTGCTCCTGCCGAGGTTGTCCTGGATAAGGCTTTGGTGGCGCAATATGAACAAGAATTGATACAGGTAACTCATTTTAAATCTTTAGTTGGCTAGACGTAGCTGACACGAAATACCAGGCCGAGAAGGTCCCTCTTCCCGAAGAGGAGGACGAGCTCTGAATATGATAAAGCATCTCTACATGTGCTCCATACGACCATGACTCGATAGTCCTGTGTCACTCATACGATCCGTGTCTTCCTTTCATTCATCATCCAGTTCTTTTTACCCACCTTCCAACTGCAATAGTCAATCATCTTGTTGTGACAAGCACGAATTATATGATCCTGACAAGCTGGTAACATATCTAAACGCGAGGGAAGCGGGAAAAAATGGCATGACAATGTGAAGGACACGACATTACTCATGAAGGCTTTCTGGTTACGGTATCTCAATGGGAAACTCTTTCAGTGCCTTCTGTACCAGTAAACTACAATCCACCAGTAAGCCCTTTTTCTCAAGCATGGTAAGTTGCAGCACGTCATGACCCTCGTCCAAGAACTGTGCCTGGATTGCTTGTGGCCAGGATAGAAAGGCAGAGAGGGTTTCCCGATCTTTGATACCCAGCGTAACAAAGGCCTCGAGATGACGCTCGAGGCTGGGTGTCAAGGAAGCCAGAAAGTCACTCATGACGGAAATATGGTTCGACTGTATTCGCTGAGGTACTGCATCGTGTTCGAGAAAAACGGGACTTGCCACTGGCAAGATATCATTACGTTTTTTGACTTTCGCTGTCGACTGTCGACGCTACTGAAATCAGAACCTGGTTGGCATGACATGAAACGGCACAAGATGGCCACCTTGTAGGAAGACTTCAACTTCTGTAGCTTCACTTTCTTGGCGTGAGCATATTTAGTGCACATGAGATGGGGGCGTTTTCCGTCGACATATCTCTTGAGGTAGATGCGTGCCGGCCACGCATCTGCATACTTGTCCAACCACGGAAGGCTGATTTGTGCCTGAGGCGAAGCTACCGATCGGTATGCAAGACCCGACATGGATACGTACATCCGAGATGAGTTGATCTACACGGCCAGGGGCTTGTTCTTCCAAGTATTTGAATGGATGCAAGTACCGACGGCAGAGGGTCTGAATGGTCACCTACGGGCACATGGAGGTCGAGGCTGCATGGAATGTATGAAGAGAGAATACCTTCAGTTCCTTGTGTTCCGTGGAGTTTTGCTTGATTCCTGCTGCCCGAAGGAACGGCAGAGTGTTGCGTTGGATACTGTGGAGGATTGCCGCCGTGCTGGGACTCGGGCTTGGGATGACCGCCTTGAGGGGTCTGGAGGCAGTACACGGGGACTGGGCTGCAAAGGACTGATTCTGTGACGTGGTGCACGAAGGTGGTAGTGCTTGCCTTGCATCTGGAGAGGGTGGACGCGGACGGACAGATCTGACGCTGTTTATAAGGCATGGCTGGATAGTACGAGCGCAGAGAGCGACAGAGATATGTATCGGACACGTGACCGGTAGTTATACGACGTCGCACCGCCGCACAGACCTTCACTAATAGAATAGACTGCCAGCCCCGTCCTTTGCTCAATCATGCCTGTGAAAAAGTCGCACTCCGTCTACCCGCAACCAGACCCCGTCTTCGAGGATGACATCGACATGGACGTCCCAAACGCCCCGCCTTCCTTCGTACCACCACCGCAGCACTCCTTCTCCATTCACACCTCAACATCGTCCCCCAAATCATCTCCTACCCAGCAACGCTCCTCCCCAGATGCACTCGCTCGTGGTCGTCCCCAAAGATCATCCCTCCCCACCCCCGTTCCGGATCCTGCAATCGACATCACCCGCTTGCGTGTCCGCGCCCAACGCCACCATTGCTTGTATCCCGGCGCGACCTTCCAGGGAACACAGAAGAGCGGTAGGAATAGCTACGATGTTGACGTTACCATCGTCGTACGTTCTGCTCGTATCACCCACCACTCATGCACTCATGGGCTAAAGGACGTCGACTTCTCTTCCTCATTTCTGTGCGGCTACCTGCGCATTCGTGGCCTGACCGATGACTGGCCCGAGTTAACGACTTACTTTGACGCAGAAATCATCGGCAGTCGTTATGGCTTCCTAACCCAGAAGTGGGGAGCAAACGAACAAGAGGATATGGTGCACTGGCAACGTTTCCCAGCATTTCGCTATGTCAAGAATGAACTCAGGAGACCACATCTAACCATGCCCGATCGCGATCGGGGGGCTGTCTTCATGAGGTGGAAGGAAAGATTCCTCGTCCCCGATCACAGAGTACAAGATATCAATGGCGCAAGTTTTGCGGGTACGTCCCCTTCCATCCCCTTCCCCGCATTCATGCCATTCAACTCATCCCTGACAGGCTTCTACTATGTTTGTGTCGATTTCAATCCACAGTCTCTGGCAACCAATGCACGCCCTGTCGCACAACCATTTCCCCTCGGCACGGAGGAGTGTGGAGAGGGCGATTTGCTGACGTCGCCTTCTCCTGCCAAGTTGGAATCCATTCCCGTTGGTCGGTGTCGTCGAGACTCTAGCGTCCGTCGAGGAGGACGTGGGTCTTCTATCGCCCCTCGTTCTCCACCGCCGGCCGCCACTATGAGTGGCTTCTACTTCCACCAAAATTCCGAACCGTGCGTGGCTTCTCATTTTGTATTGTGCGGCCGGCTGAGCCATTCGTGTGCACGTCTCAGATATCAGCAGCTGTCGCTGTGTCACGTCCCTGAGCGCTCGAGCTCCTACTTCGAGTTTCGCTGAAAGCAGCAGAAACCGATTGGTCTGAGCACGTCTCTCAATCGTTCGAGGTCGTTGCAGTCACCGTCGTCACTCTCTAAGCTGGATTGTATATTCGTGAACTTGCCCGGTTCTCGTTTAGTATTACCCCCCTCCTTCCCCTTCATGGCATCTTACGCTACATACATGCTTGTACTTTGTGCATTTGTTTAAATAATGGGTTTATTCACTCCGCTACAGAATGAATGGTTGTTATGTCATCCAAAACTGAGTACGGCTGTCAAGGATTAATAGGCCGTCTGGAAGCTACAACAAGCCACTGTTATCGTCCGCGAGAGAACGGTTTCCTGATCCAACTCCCGCACGCTACACGTCTGTTTGGTGGACCAAGTAGTTATACGCTGGTACCAGTAGCAACCTGCCGGTCAGTGAGCGTGCCCCGCTAATTTGTGTTGCGCTAGGTTCTTAGCGTAGGTTACCGTTCTGTGGTCACTGTCAGTTCCTCCGGCGCATGTCATGTCGTGCCAATGACAATGTCTGATGCGCTGAGTGACGCTGAAACGTGGGTTACAGCCGGCCATGTGTAGACGCGATAAAGGCATCATCTAGATCAGCCGGGGACAATTTCTGACAGGAGCCATGATGTCGACGTGTCGGTGTTGTAGTGCTTTTCCTTGCTGGCTGATGTCTGTCAGACGTGCGCTCGCGGCGTGGTATGCAGGCGCAATTCTAGACCAGAGAATGCGACGGAAGTAAACGATCTTTGTGATGATTGGTGATACGCGTTACACGCCTGACATGACTGTAGGATCACGAGTGGATCATTACCGTTGCTGGTAATGGAAACCTGTCTTGAACCAAACCTCCCGTCTAGCATACTGGTCATGGCGGGATGGTACATTCAGAAGAACTAGCGAGCGTGCGGATGGTAGTCCTTGTTCTGACCTCAATAGGCAGTGCACCACGACGATCGTTCATTGTCGGATCTGGAGGACTGGATCGTGTATGAGTTTAAATTGTCAATGGTTCAGTGGAGACATGAGCCTTTCGGTTGGCGAGTAGAGCGAGTCGATTCGCCCTGAACGGTAGCGAACGGAAGAAAGGCACGGAAATTCGAACCCGAGCGGTGTTGGCTCGGAGATGGATGGCGTTTAGTTCTGAGATTGTTGTTCGGTTTTGACCGAGACCTCGAGCCGTGATTTCCTAATTCCCTTCTTCACTGCGCAGGCAGCTTTGACAAGGCTCAGCCTCGCCTGCCAGCGCGAGCAAGTCGACCTTTCTTTCTGGTACCAGTACATACCTTCAGCGATGGCCTCTCATCCCTCCGGGACCAACAACGTCGTCGGCGTTCACTACCGCGTTGGCAAGAAAATCGGCGAAGGCTCGTTCGGCGTCATCTTCGAAGGTACTCTACTACCTGTCCTTCACCCCATCATCCACCCTCACCCTCCGCACCAGGGACCAACCTTCTCAACTCAACCACCGTCGCCATCAAGTTTGTCAGTCCGTAGCTCCGCTCCTTCCGTCCCGTTTTCTCAGCCTTTCTTGCAGGAACCCCGCAAGGCTGAAGCTCCCCAGCTGCGCGACGAATGTCGCTCGTATCGCATCCTCGCTGGCTGTCGTGCGTCTCTTATCATTCTCCATCCCCGTCAATCAATCGACTTCGTTTCTAGCCGGGATACCACAGATCTACCACTTTGGACAAGAAGGCCTACACAACATTTTGGTAATAGACCTCCTCGGTCCTAGCTTGGAAGACCTCTTCGACATGTGTGGGCGCAAGTTCTCCACCAAGACCGTCTGCATGGCCGCAAGGCAGATGGCGCGTCTCCCCGGGTCCAGAACAATAAGCTTCGCTTAACTTAATCCCCTAGATTTCCAGAGTACAAACCATCCACGAGAAGAATCTCATATATCGCGATATCAAACCCGACAATTTTCTCATCGGTCGCCCCGGAACCAAGGCTGCGAATGGTATGTTTCCTGCGTCGAGGCCACCGTGACCCTCACAATGCTTCTTGCAGTCATTCATGTCGTCGATTTTGGTATGGCTAAGCAATACCGTGATCCAAAGACGAAACAGCACATTCCTTATCGTGAACGGAAGAGTCTCAGCGGGACTGCGCGGTATATGAGCATCAATACGCATTTAGGACGGGGTACGTCGTAATCGATGGATATCACGCAGCCCATTCCTGATGGTCTTGACTTTGCAGAGCAATCACGAAGGGATGACCTGGAATCCCTTGGCCATGTTTTTATGTACTTCCTGCGTGGCAGCTTGCCTTGGCAGGGCCTGAAAGCTGCAACGAATAAGCAAAAGTACGAGAAGATCGGAGAAAAGAAGCAAACAACACAAATTAGAGAACTCTGCGAAGGGTACCCAGGTCAGTCACTGTCCTTGGCAGCCGCGACCCCAGCTCTGGTCTGATCAGTTCCCTAGAGGAATTTGGTATCTATCTGAACTACGTTCGCAAACTTGGTTTTGAAGAGACCCCCGACTACGACTTCTTGCGAGAGTTGTTCGCCAAGGTCATGAAAAACAACAACGAAGTTGATGACGGTGTTTTCGATTGGAATTTACTGAATGGTGTGTACCGATGTTTTCTTCTCGCTTGTCGGCTCATCAAATTGTCAGGTGGGAAAGGCTGGGAAGCATCTATGGTCTGTTGTTCTATATGTGATCGATTGACTATTACTGATGGTATGACGGTCTGAAGGGTCAACAATCGGTTCTTTCTCAAATCCAGAATGTACCAGCGGCTCAGCCTCAGGACCGTCGACGGGATATAGAAAGACAACGCGACGTCGAATGGAGAAGGGCGTCCCAGGGTAACCCACAAGTTATCCCTCCATCCCCTGCACTCGTTCGTCACGGGTCGAAGCAACGTAGGGCTCCAAACGCGCTCACGCCAGCTGCTGGTGGCACTACGCCTGGCCAGGCCACACCATTGTCTGCAGCCGCTCAAGTCAACGTTCCCATATCAACACCTCAGAACCGAGCGAGTTACAGCGGTGCTCCGCAACACCCATACGCGAATGCTGTACCAGGCGTGGATTATGGAAACGAGGAAGCATACTCAAATCAACCCTACGGTCGTGCCTCTCCCATGGTGTCGACCGTTGGTGCAGCACCACCGGCGATCAGTAATGTTCGTGCACGAGGAAACGAGGTTGGCGTAGCGCAGGGAGACGAGTATCACGACCAAAACGGCGATGTCCAGGAACCCAAACCAAGTTTCTGGAGAATCTTCACATGTCGATGTGGTTAGAGACCGATCTCCAACTCGGCTCTTCTGTTTGCTCTGTCGTGCTTCTCTGTTACCATGAACGCACCATTATCACACGTCGCCGGTCATTTCTTCGCCATCGAGTCTTGATATACCCCCTTCATTAGTTGCACCTTAATATCCGCTTCACTTGGTCATACGGTTTTTACCAGGACATGGTAATGCTGACATTCTCAGACTCAAGATTTTTGCTATCATGGAACCTTGAAGAACCTCTAACGATCTGATTAGTGCTTTACAAGTTGGTGTCCCAGAAATCAATCATGTGTTAAACCTCTAGTTAGACAGGTAGTCACGATGTCAACTAGGAAAGCACAACGACAATACGAACTACAAAGCAAGTGTTATCTATTAAACAACGGGGGACTTGGGTGGTGGTGCTTGATCGGCGACAGTAGATTGGGGGGAAGGCGGCACTGCAACCGCTACGTCACTCTCAAATGAAATGAATCCGAGGAGTCACCAACCTTTGTCATTTACCCTGTCGTCGTCCTGAGCGACTGCCGCATCGGTCCTTGGTGGAGCACCACAGACCCCGCTTTCAACAGTTGCAGAGTTTGTCAAGTGTGGACTTGCAATCACTCTCCCGCTGCGACCCAAAGACGGTGGTCCTGCCACCTTGCCCTTTTGCCTCCTTCCGTTCGTTAATCCGCCGGGACTTTGTCTTCGACCGTGCTGTTGGGACCCAAAGTAAGGTTGCGCTTGGCTACCTTGGACATCTCCACGCGCCCTCGACCTGTGACTACGCGGCTCCGTTGGCGTTCGCCGACGAGCAGTCGCAGAAACGCTCTCGGTTGAAGACGGTGTAGGTGGAGGGAGGGTCTCGATGGAAGGAAAGTCTGGCTCCTGGAATTCAATAGTCTGGAATTGGGTGTCGGTCATGACAGGTCGCATTCGCCATTTTGGATGGATGGCTAATTCTTTAGGAGAACAAGAAGTTATGTTGGATGGACCACATAGAGGTGGGAGTGAGTAATGGTAGGATCCAGAGGAGTTATACCGTCTATTGATGTCATCCAGGTTGTGGCGGTATGTCTCGCGTTCGCGCTTGTATGCCTCGACCTGAGCCCGAAGTTCACGGTTCTCCGCTTCCAACCTCATAATACAGCTGGATATATCCATAGAAGGCTGGGTGGTGGAAGTATTTCGACTAAAGTTGAGATTCTTTTGCACACCAATGTCCCTATATCCGGGTTTTACTGCAGGGAGGATTATAGCATTGCTAACAGGAGGAATCGCGTCGGAGGAGTGAGGTGTACGAGGGACATGAGAAGCACCAGTATTATTTATTTGGAATGTCTGGTTCAGTGCGTTGGCGAGAATATCGTTTGGCGATGGTCGATCTCGGACACTGAGGGAAGGGTGAGGACGCTTGGTGGATCGTGGTGGCCTTTCAAGTCGTTTGGCGTAAGGTTCTGCTTCTCGCCACAGTGAGTGGGTCAAGCTCACCGAGAAGCAGGACCTTGCGACATTTTCCTCTTCCTTTTCGACATTGATCGACGGGGTATCTCTTGCGCGACCGGCGGTAACATACCAAAGTCGGAGGATCCAGCAATATCTGACGGGAAAGGACCAATAACCCGCTTTCTCTTTCGCTGAGAGGGTGATGGAACTTGTTCTTTTCTCCCACTGTACCACTCAGGTTGTGGGATTTCGACGCAGTCGAAAACCAGCCTCGACTTCAACTGTGACACAGTTGCAAGTTGAGTGCTCGGAGAAGTAACCGAGGTTGTCAACGGGGAAAAGGGGAGCTCCATGGGAGACTGTTGGTCCGGCGTTTCCGGGGCAGGGATGACAACAATCGAGTTGCATGGTGGTGAATCGACCTCTGTTGGTAGATCGGTCAGGTCACTGAGGTTTCCTGGATCGTCTTCTGAAAGAGGTATGTAAGGTTGCCCTGCACTCAAAGAAGAGCGAGGTGCCAAAAGTGGGGCAAGCTTCGATGTATCATGCTGTGTCCCAATTGATGCGCCAGTTGGATTGATGGAAGCTCGGAATGTACCCGATTTCGGCGAGGGAGATACTGGATCGCCGATACGGAAAGAGGAATCGGGGATAACTGACAAGCCGGGGTGGGGGGAGAGCAGGATATCATTCACCCTTCCTGCTGAAGTGGAAGTCGAATTTCGAAGAGAATCGGACGCTTGAAAATCACTGTCTTTTGGGACCCGTGTTAACGAGTTGCTTGAAGGGGAGTCATCCGAAGTGTGACCATCATATAGCTCATCACCATCGAGATCATCTAGCCACCCAACCAACGCTTTCGCAGGACTTTTTGCAATCTAGGTGTCATGTAGTCGGCCAGATAGAGTAGTCGAAGCAATCACTCACTGGAATCGATGTCGTCTGCGCGAATCGGTCATACCAACCATGTTTGGTCACCTCAGGCGCGATGGCTCGGCAAGTTGTAAAGTTCTTGGCTAGATAGGTAAGCCTGTGAGACAGATTGGGGCGGGAACCCCCCTCCTCGTCCTCGATGACGCGTTGCCGTACTTCTTGATACTGCTGTAGACTGTTGCGGTGAGACTGATGCCAATTTGCGTCCCCATCGTAACGATCAGAAAGTGTCATGGCATCCACCGAGTGGATGGAATCTAATTCGAGTAGATGGGTATAACACTTGGAGAAGTGGCATGACTTGCAGTATATAGCTGCAGCCCCAGGTGTCTGGTGAGACAAACGCGCCCGACAACTCCTCGTTACCTGGAAAGCATCAAAGACTGACGTGTTGTATAGAAGAAACAACTTGCCTTTGTGTCGCTTTGTCGTTTTTGAAACAATTTGCAAGCAACCTCGAATATATTCACGTCTTGTCCGGAAAGCAATTGACTTTTCTGATGAGCACGAACCCACATACGAGACAGACACAACTTACAGTGGCTGTTCGGATAAGTATCCGTACGGGTCAACGTAGTCGTCATCGATGCGTTGGATTGCCCTGACCGCACGATCCCGAATTCCCAGCAGGTCGCTAAAAGGTCGACATTGAACTGGTTGCATATTTCCACACTGACACGTCCTGCCTTCCACGTAACACAAGGGGCAGAGGGCAAGACCGTCACCAACTGGCAAAACTCCGGCGGAGATGTTGGAAGAGGATGCAGGAAGACATGAGTCACATTCAAAAAAACTCTGGAATATATCAGCTCCGCAAAAGTCGCAGTGAAGATTGTCCGTGTGAGCAGCATCTGACTGCGCGACATGGGGCATTGAGTTGCGGGTGAATGAGACCTCGGCCACGAGTATGTCGTCAAAAAGGCAAACAAGCTGCTTCAGGTTCTTTGTAGCTGTGGGGCAAGTTCTGCCTTCATGATGTTGAGGCAGCAAGTCTTCTGTGACACTAGTGAAATATTGTAACGCATGGAATATGTTGGATTTGACTCTGTATATTTCCTGTCTGCACACTCTGCGCGTAACGGGTCGACATCTATTCGTTTTCCGCATCACCGGGGTTCTTACCTGTGGTAAATGGGAAGCTCGTGCCACAGCGCTGTCTGCAAACCATCAAGAGACATTCGCGACCATGATGTCTTGACTGTAATTCCACCCTTGTTGACCACCTGATGGCAGCTTCTGGGAGGAACAAGGACTAGATCTCCTAATTGCTGTTCAGCGATATAGACATCAAAAGGGGCTTTTGCGAGTTCCTCGACGGTTACTACATGTGTTTCTAGATCAACTTCTTGACCTAATTGGTGAAAATATGCGGCAACCCGAGGAGCGGCTGAAGACTTTGTCATGAACCAGAATGCTGAACCATGGTGTTCTGAAAAACACATGAGGTTCTGGCCAGACGATGCACAGAGGTCTTTATGGAACGGCGTGAACGTGTCCCCTATACCCATGTAGCACATAAGAGTTTGGACCTTGGCCTGAGCTGGTGAGGAGATGGGGATGGGGAAATAGCGGTGAATAACAAACCTCATCAGGAAGAAACCTGAGGAAATCATTTGGGCCGTGGAAAAGAAGATCGTTAGGTATGGCCCCCGACTGTGTAAGCCATTCTGTCCATGCCGCCGGGCAGTCGCCATCTTTTCCGTACAATCGTTCGTCTTCTAGAAGAAGTGGTATTTTTTTGCTCGCCGCGCAGGGACTGCAAATGTAGGGACTCACCACCTGCGCTTGCATATACCGGCGTTTCGCGCAGTTTTTTGATCAAGTCAACCATAGTGATCTTGAAATCAGACCAGTTGTGTACGTTCCGGACGGTTGGGTCTCGACGCTGGAGTTAGCGAGAAGCCTCTTCGAACGAAGAAGACTCACTCTGATCCCCATTCTTTTTTAGCCAGTCAATACTGAACAAAGTCTTTGGCCACCTGGGATGTCTGTTCCAACCAGCGATGATCAAAGGGTTGCCATCCTTTTCAACTTCGTTGAGGACGATCTCGACCTTGGCATTAGGGGAGGTGTAGTGCACGCGCTGGACCGCGTGGAAATTGGCAGAGCTCGCGACGATGGACTTTATGTCCCAGCCAAGTGTCGAAATAAGGGGACGAGGGAAGGCAGGCTGTGGCATGGGCTGGTGGTGGGTGTCTGGAAAGGGTGCTTGCGAAGGGCCTGGAACGGACGACGGACCCAGGTCGGGTCCCTGCGAGCTCGCTGTTGGACTTGGCGAACCAGCTTGGCTCATTGCGAGGTGGCAAAACAAGGAGGACGTGCGCTCGCTTTCAGAAATCATGACACGTGATCCGTCGCGTCGCGTCTCGACTGCCTCGCCATCGCCATCACCATCAACACCATCACCACCTCACCGTCGTGAGCGATGTCTGCCCCAGCGACGAACGAGCATGCACAAGTCAGACAAGACCCAGATCTTGATTTCTGGGATTTTGTCAGCTGTGCAGTCTGTCATCTTCCATTCTCACCACCCGACAGAGGACCCCCACCAGTCCCGTTTTGGATCACCGAATGTGCCCATGTCTTGTGCAACTCTCACCTCGGTCAGTGTCGACAGCCGCTATCACGCGATAGAGAGTACTCATTCCGTCTTGTAGACCCAAATCAAAGTTGCGCAAAATGTGGCGAGCAAGCCATACAGCTCGTACCTCTCCAGCGCAATGTATGCGCCATCTCTTGCCCGTCCCACGCTTTACGCTTCAATCTACTAGATCGAACCACCCATGTCAGATTGGTTTCGTTCCTTACCTCACGCCATCGACAGCATAGCCAACGCTGTAAAGGTACGTCCCAGCACATCCCATTACATCCGCCAGGTCACTTGTCCCCTACCCCATTCAGTTTCAACAAGAGTCTCTCGCCACCCTTGTGAGATACTATCGAAATCGGTGCTTGCAGCTTTCCTCGGCTTGCGATCGGTTGCGAAACGAACGGAGTTCGCTAAGAAAGTCGGTTCTTCGTCCGTTTGACTTGTTCAAAATAATAAAGATAAAGGAATTCCCTAGGGATGCCGAGGCACTCCGGAGGGAGCTTGATTTGTGTCGCAACAGGGGATTTGTTGCGGACCAAACCCAAGAGCCGTCCGCGCACTTGAACCACAACGGAAAGCGACCCATGACCGAATTACGAGGGTAAGCTACCATTGCCACCCGTGTACGGCCAACGCGAGGAGAATCGTCCTAGTCAAAACAATAGCGTCAAGACGAACTCGAGCCCGAGATCCGTCCCAACACCAGTGGGTCCATTGCGTCTTACTCTCCCACCTGGGGAACATCCCCCTTTCAGTCGACAAGGGGCGTCTGGGCGAGAATACGCAGTCGACAGACCGGGAAGTAGCCGATTCACAGAGTATGCTCTCGTCATCTTCTTGTGTTCTCTCTTACTCGTTTCCTAGACAATTTGCGTATCAAGGAGAGGACAACGCTCGAGTGAGACTGTCTCGACCTACAGATGGACAACCGGTGTCCCTGCGACAACCACGGTTACTTGAAGTAAAACACGGAATGATGGCTCCTCCACCGAATCAGGGGAAGCGGTTCAAACCAGTAACCGGCCAAGAGACCGACCAAGGGACAGGGGCTTCGACTTCGCAGAACATTGGACCACAGCGAATTCCGAAGACTTTCGAGAGCATGGGACCGCCGCCAATACCTCAGCGACCATTTTCTGCGGCCTTGCGGATGACATCAAGGGTAGCAACTCAAAACGCTGTTCTTCAGACATCCTCGGCGCTTCAGACCAATCGATTTATACCCAGCTCTTCTCAAGGTCGGTCGTTCTCTGGCCTACTCATACCGCACCTGTGACATCTACTGGGGATAACACACGCAGGCAACGTTGGTAAAGCCTTGGCCCGAGGCGGAAACCGTATGCCTTTTACTCCGCAAATCTCTAACGGGTACAAGTTTGGGTGACAGAGTCGACGTTATTGACATGTATATAACCACTGCGGGCGTGCTACGAGATCGGTTGGTTTTTCGTCTCAAGTAAGGTCGGACCTCTGCCACCGGACATCGCCTTTGCCACGTGGCACGGCTGAGCGGAAGATTTTGATTTGAAACCTGCCGCAGCAACGTCCTTTGCTAGTTACCACCAACCCTTCGGTGAGCTGCAATGGCATACAGGGACCCTTATACCGAGCAACATGGGCGGTATGACCAGCAGTACACTGATGCACCGTCGTACGACAACGTAGATCCTCACCGAGCCTATGATCGGGACGGTTACGATCCTTATAGAGCAGGACTCGGGGGGCACCGGGAAGATACCAATTATGACCAGCCCACGAACCTTGGCCAGGGGGAATCACCATCTGCGCCTGGCCACCACAAATCAGAGAGCGCCGCATACTATGAACAAGGATCTTTTGCCCGAGCCACCACCGAGAAGTGCGTATCTTGATGGAAGCCCTTCTTACCGGAGTACGGCGCTGAGATACCTCCTTTATGCAGTCGGCCTGGGGATCTGAATCACTGGCGTCGTGAGCATCATGCTGGTCTATGGACCAAGGTACCTCGCGACAACTCCATCGTGATACCGAGGTTAACCTTCTTGTAGGGTGGTCGAGGGGCATGTATCGGGCGGTTTTGTTGCTGTACTCTCATGATCATTGTATTCGTCATCGTCAGCCTCTTATTACCACTTGCACTGGTGAGTGGACTCTGTAAAAGGTGAGTCACATCACTAACAAGACCCAAATTTTTAAGTGGACTCGCCCTCCCAATATTATAGTTGGGAACGTACAGGCTGCGTCGAACGGAAGCGAGGTAAATCGCGTCTCACCCCCCTCACTGCCAGCCAATAAGACTTCCCTGCCCATAGATCCAGGCCCTGAGCAATGGTGTTCAGATCAATCTTGAGATCCCCATCTAGTGCGTGTGATGTTCCAAGTAACCTGTAGCTGGCCTCACCGGAACGATAGCGTCAAAAACCCTAATTATTTTAGTGCTTCATTTTCTTCGATAAAGGCGAATGTATGCGTCTTCCAAGACATTGACTTCTATTTGATTAACTATCCTCAGATTTACTATCCAATCGACAATACACTCATCGGAAGAGGACAAGAGAATGATATAACCTTTCATTCACACAGCAACACAAATTTCACCTTCCCTTTCTCGATCGAATATACAACCACGATGTCATCAAGTACCAAGATCATTGCAGACTTGGTGGCGAAGTGTGGCCTTGAAGGTGGTAAGGTGTCAGATATCACTGTGGACTATGATATCACGGTAAGTCGAGTTCGGGGTGCACGCGGAAATTTGATCATTCTTTCGTCTGGTAGCTGGATATCCGTGTGCTTTTCTTCACCATCTCACCGACGATCAGCAATTCTGCCAGTTTCCGATGCCCTTTGACAGCATCCGACGTAGCGGTGAGTGTTCTCCGACAATGCATAATTGAGCTTATGTTCTTTTAGGGTCTAACCTCTGCACTTACGGGAGCCGGTTGACCGTCAGTGAACACCTTTGTGACTCGTCGTTAGTTTGGACGCTCGCCATTGCATGATATCATGTACATGTCGCATGGACTATACCAAAAAACGTGTTACTCATTCCGAGTCGCCCGTCGTGTAACATGTACGCTCTGGTGTTTGTTGCACGCAAGTGCTAGTAATATACTAGTAAGCTCTGAAATGCCACACGAGGGAGAAACATTCCTGCCCAGAATACACTCGGTGTTCTACGCGATATTCGATGTCAAGACTGGCCCAAAGATCGTTTTCCAAATCCCCGAGGGTCTCATAGCACCAACCGCACTGGCCACCAGCTTGTCGGTGACTTCCTCGCCGAAGCCGTCTAGTACAACCTTGGCTGAGGGCGAGGAACAGAAATTGTCCCGTCGATCCAGCTCTTCCTTGATTTCAACAAGTGGGCAGCGTCCAAGTTCTCTGCGTCATCTGCCATCTCCCCAGCACCGTTCTTCCTCTTCCAGCAGGACCCTCTTCAACTTTAGCGACATATCCAAGTATGTCATCCCTCCAAATCCACTGTGTGGTCGCCTCGTCATCTGTGCGACCGGGAGCTATCGTGTCATTGGACTTCCTGTATCTCTTGCTGGAAAGTATGAGCGAAACTTTTTCAGGTTTAACCTCTGTTTCGTTTTCGAACGTTCGGCGAACCTAAGCTGTTACGAACCCATCGTGCGGAAAGTCAGCAGGGTCCTGGCAGCTTGCGAAGTCCGTCTTTCTGGGCCTATCTTGGCGATCCACGCTTACCACTTTGCTTCACAGGAAGAATCGATGTTCCTTTCGAACCCCCAGGCATCATTGGCAATGCACGCCATCATCGAGCAACTATACGAGGACCTGAACTCGTATTCCGAAACCTCAATCCCGATCGACGATTTCAACTCCATCGAACTGAAGATCCTCCCATTCTACCCTAATCCGCCCTCTGTAAGAGACTGGCATGTTCCACTCGCACTCATAAATCTGTCGAAACGTATGGAAGATAACTGGGATCTCACGATGAGAAAGGTACACTTGTCACGTCTTGACTCGAAGCCGCTTTATACCTACCTCTTTAGGTCTGCCAATACATCGACGGCGTGAATCATGTCAGTCGTATCGCGCAGCTAGCAGACTGCGACCTTGAGTTAACCCGTCAAGCGATCTCGCATCTTTTGTAAGTTTCAAATTTCCCGTGGACCTATCTCTGTATCCTCAATCGTATGAAGGTATTACCAGGTCATAATGATGATTGACATATTCCAATACTCAAACATGTATACTCTGAGAAAAAACGTTCAGTGGCTTGCAGATGAGCCTCACGTCAAGGATGAGTGTGGTCCCTACGTGACCAAGCCAGGTACCTCAAAAACACTTGCTTTTATACGCGTCTTGAACGAACATCAGGGAAACCAATCCCCGATTGGCCCAAGCTGTTACATCTCTATTCCCGGCTGAAACCTGGACGGACTGTGTTCGAATGGATGGAAAGCCACGAAGTGCACGAATTGGGTATTGACGTTCGTAGATTCACGAGTTTCGGTGTCATAAAGGTACGGGAATGAAGTACATATCGCGTCGCTCCACTTAACATGCACTTTTTACCAGGGTTTTCTCCGCCGAGTACACCGTTACCCAGTTTTCATCCCAGAGTCCCCGTCACAAGCAAACCGCAGACGCCGACAGAGTTTTTCACCGTCTCCTGCCCAGCTCGGAACTCAGCGCACAAACCCTCCGATAGATTCTGCTGAATCTTACAGCCGCTTTAGAGGCAGACTCCCCGATATTTCGTTCGCCGTTCCAGTCCATCCCGAAGTCCTCCTGAGTTCACCAACTAGTGAAGTAGACTTGACCAAGAGCGCATCTCGAAGGACCAGCGCAGCGGAGAAGGTATTGGAACAATTGCGCTTTAAAACGCTTCAGAGAAGGAGCTCGAATAGCACAGTTGGCAATCAACCGGCTTCAGCTTACCTAGAGGAAGTCGGCACCACCCACGAACGAGTCGGACGACCGAGAGTAAATTCAGACAGTCGTCAACAACCGCTATACCAGCAGTCGGAAGCATCGAGCAAAGATGGTCGTTCCATGGCCATGGGGTATGGACCCTCGGTCGGACCCATATTCACTGGGCGCCCAAGACCATCTCGTTCACCGTCAGCACCAATAGTTCCGCAGATTCATACATCGTTTTCGCAAGGGTCAGGGCAATCACTTAATGTGCCAGCCCCACCTCCAGAATTGGTCACCTTACTCGACGGCGAGCATCACACGGATGAGCTGTCAACTAGGTTTGAAGCAGGATGGCCATTGCTCCAGCAATGGCTTGCTGCAATTGGAGGTGGAAGAGGGGACGGTGATTTCGGTAAAGTATCAATCATCTATCGTTAAAACGACAAAGGCACAGCAAGAAGTGGAAGGTGCAGTGCTCTGTCCTGGAATATTCTAAGCAAGCGCCCGGTTCACGTTGACATACCCAATCCCATAACATGAGTAGATCGACTCGGTGCAGGATGTATCAGACGAATTTGCAGATACTATTTTGAATGACGTTCCGAAGAATGTTTTGATATCCCGGAGAAACTGAATCCTAGATATAGAATTATAAGCACTGCCTGGCGTTGAGCGCTGGAGTACTAACGTCCGAGGGGATGTATCGCCCATCCGACATCGTCCCACGTCTTCGCTGCCCAGCACCATCATCAAGAGAACAAGGCTTTGATGTTTTCGATCGATACAACCTCCACGCCGTATTTCGGACAAGAGGGCGCGACTCGCCAGGAGTGCCACGTCCTCTGGATTGTCACCAGGTTTCGCGACAGCCTCGGCACAGTGAATAGCAGATGTCGTAGACTCTGCCAACAGAGTTAAGGCGTAACCTGGGGATCTACATGACAGTCAATCGAGAAGAGAGATTGAAATGTTAGTGACTAACCTTCCACTCTCATCACCCTTGTATACATCGGAGTAGAGGTAGATGTCGGGTATGTAACGATTGAGAACTGACCGACATGAATCGATCATGCGATTAGAAAACTGAGGGCTGACTCGCACAGCATGTCTGTATGCAATCATCCTCATGAGCAATGCCTCTGCGTGACCTAGGTATTACTTACGCGATTCCTCTTATTCGTTTGATTTTACCTGGTTCGACGAAGTTGAGCGTTTTCACCTGCTTGACGACGGGGCATAAGAATTGAACTTCTCCGCCCCCTTCTGGAGGAGCCCCACGCATCTTTATCTGTCAAGCGTTCATCCCACTGCAAAGCTGAAACGATCCCGAAAGTACACACCTTTAGTTCAAGACCATCGGAGATCCCGAAGAGCTGAAGGTGGGGAAGGGTCACTGTCCGGATGAGATCAACCTTGGCACCTCTCAATGTCGTCGAGCCGGTTCATTTGGCACACAACGCACAGATAGATCCATGTCATCCGTCGTTATCCCTCGTAAGGTGAGTTGAACCGGCTTCTTCGAAAAGGGGGCAAGCATGATGAGAGGTTCAAGGAAGTAGCCCACTGCGCGCGAGGGCGGACATTCGTGGGTCACCGGTCCGCCAGAGATAATTCCTGGTCTGAACAGGACCGCGGTACCTGACATGATTCATCAGGCGAACAAAGCTTCGACCTGCGCGCGCCATACCAGTAACGGAGACTTCGATGACGGTGCCATTGGTCGCCTTTTCCAATAATTTCAGCAGGCTTATTTCGTAGTCTGAGACGTCAGAGGGTCTTGTTTAGCTGAAACAGGTGGGACTATGAGAGCTGCACCTTGTAAACCCGGATTCTTATCTGCAGACCTAATCTTCTCTACTCGAACTGGTTTTCCGCTCAGGACCGACAACACCAAGCGTTGTCGTAGGTACTGGTGGCCGTTGAGGCTCAGTACTTGACCCGCCATGGGTGTAGCACTCGTACTACTTGGTGATAACGGTGGTCAGGCAGGCTTACCTAACGAAAACGTACCCTAGGATCGCGAGGGGCTTTGGCTGCTGCGAGCCAGTAGACGCGGTCTGAGGTCCAGGATTTCAAGTATTCAAGTAGACATTCCCTAGAGTTTACTCCAGCTCATTAATGGCAACCGACTCGCTCCATGTCAACGGATCGGTGACCTCGAGCGACTGGCAAGGTCGCTACCTGCACATTGACCAAATTCTAGATCAACCGGGTCCACGAACAAATCCATCCTTCCTGGCTGGCGATGAGGTATGATGCCCTACTGGTATGCAAGTTTGCAGGATTGTTCTCATGTCTTCCAGGTTAAAAGCTTTCTGCGGGACAAGTGTAAAATCCTGGTCATCGGCGCTGGCGGGTTGGGCTGCGAGATTCTAGCCAACCTCGCGCTGACAGGGTTCAAGGACATCCACGTCATCGACATGGACACCATCGATATCAGCAACCTCAATCGTCAGTTTCTCTTCCGGTACGCATGTACTCTAGTGTTTTACACGAGGCTGCGTGCTGAAATGACGAACAGACAGGCCGACATTGGCAAACCCAAAGCCATCGTAGCGGCAGAATACGTTATGAGGCGAGTGCCGGGTGTAAAGGTCACCCCGTGAGTATACGGCTCTCGTGATGACGGTTCCTGCTGTACGTTCGACGCAGCTACTTTGGAAAGATTCAAGACAAAGACGATGACTACTATATGCAATTCAACCTCGTCATTTGCGGCCTTGATTCTGTGGAAGCGCGCCGATGGATCAATGCAACGCTTGTTAATCTGGTCGATTTGGAGAACCCGGAGAGCTTGAAGCCTCTCATTGATGGCGGCACAGAAGGTCAGCTGCAGTGAACTTGCCGAGTCAAGATTTCAACTCGCATTCCCAGGTTTCAAGGGTCAAGCTCGTGTCATTCTTCCTACCGTCTCGTCCTGTTACGAGTGCTCCCTCGACATGCTAAACAAACCTACGACATTCCCCATCTGCACGATTGCCAATACGCCACGTCTTCCGGAACATTGCATTGAATGGGCTTCTGTCCTTGAGTGGCCTAGAGTACACGGAGGTTTGCTTATTCGACGATCGCGCCTTTTCCTTGCATGACATATTGTCAGGGAAGAAGCTTGACACTGATGATCCCGAACATATCGAGTGGTTGTACACTGTCGCGTCTGTGCGAGCCAAGGAATTTAAGATCGAAGGGGTGACGTGGTCACTTACTCAAGGGGTTGTCAAGAACGTGATACCTGCTATAGCCTCGACAAACGCCATCATTGCTGGTACGCTCGTCCATTGTGACCATTTCTCCTTCCAACGTGATTTCAGCCTCATGCTGCAATGAGGCATTCAAGATCGCCACCAGTTCTGCGGCATATCTCAATAACTATTTCATGCTAATCGGTACAGAGGGAGTGTACTCGTATACGTTTGAGCACGAGAGGCGCGAGCATTGTCCGGTCTGCGGCGGGGAGGCCTTGGAGATAACGATCAGCCGGGAGTGGACCGTCGAACGGCTGATTGAGATGCTGATAGAGAAGCAGACAATGTAAGTATTTCTTACGCCTTGGTTACTGACTCTGATGTGGGTATGCAGTCAAATCAAGAAGCCTTCGCTGTCGACGTCGACGAGACAGATATATTTCCAGGCTCCTCCCCAGCTGGAGGAGGCAACGCGACCGAACCTGGAGAAGAAGGTATGCGAGCTCGTAGAGGAAGGCGGAGAAGTCGTCGTCACTGCGTCCACTTTGCCCTTCAATCTGTCATTGGTTATCACATACGCATAGCGCTATAATAATTATTAGTCAGCCCATCAGGTCCTTGTCGCGAGTTCGTGTCTTGTCTCGTCACCACCACCATGCCCAAAGCAGACCTCAACAAAGCTGGATGGGAGCAGAGCGAGTTCCCTATTCTATGCGAGACGTGTACGCCGCTCAAGTTTTGTAGACGCAGCGCCGCCGAGTTTCGGACTGACAGAATCCAACAGGTCTCGGTTCTAATCCTTTCATCCGAATGGTGCGTCGTTCGCTCCCTCCATGCCACCCTGATATTAAGGTGTCTTGTCAGTCAAAACAGGAGTTTGGCCGTTCTTGCGGGACCTGTGCGCGTCCATTCACCGTTTTCCGTTGGAACCCCGGTTCGGGCGCTCGTTACAAAGCCACCGTCATCTGCCAGACGTGCGCCAAAGTCAAGAACGTGTGTCAGACATGTCTCTTGGATCTCGAATATGGTCTTCCAACACAAGTTCGCGATACCGCGTTGGCCGTCCAGAGCGAGGCGCCGACGAGCGACGTCAATCGCGAGTACTACGCCCAAAACATGGAAAACAAGGTACAGCCGTCCCTCGATAAGCGTTACGAACACGGCCTTAAGCCTGACTGATCAGATGGCAGACGGTACTACGTCGATGATGCAAGTTGGCGGCAGGGCCAGCTCTGCAGGCAAGGAGATGTTGAAGGAATTGGCGCGCACGAATCCTTACTACAAGCGGAATCGACCACACATATGCTCCTTCTTCGTCAAGGGCGAATGCAAACGGGGGGATGAATGTCCGTATAGGTGAGTACCATTGGCTTTGAACAGATCTCGAACGACTGATGTGCTATGCAGACACGAGAAACCAGCTGACAATGAACTTGCGCACCAGAGCATCAAAGACCGCTACCATGGTCAGAACGATCCCGTCGCACTTAAAATTATGGCAAACCATGCCGTGGCGCAGGGCCTCAAGCCTCCAGAGGACCAGGCTATTGTATGTCTCTGCTCCGCATCCACTGCACAGTACACTCCTGCATGATTGTAGATGTCGTTGTTCCTATCATCGCTTCCTGCTTCGGCAACGGAAGCGGAAATACGGACACTTGTTGTAACGTCGCTGCCTCACCTCTCTTCCTCAGAGCTCAAGTCCGTAGTTCACGTAGCAAAGTCAAGGTGCGTGTGTGCATTGGAGCCGCGTAACTACCACTTGACCCCACTGAAGGTGTGCCTTTGTCAATTTCAAAGATCGCACGTCTGCGGAACGGGCCGCGGAGGCTTGGGCACATGGTCTCGACATGGACGGGGAAAGAATATCCGTGAGATGGGGCCGAGGAAGGAACGGTGGAACCACGAGCAATGCGTCTGCCAGTTCTACTAATCCGAATACACCACCCGATGTAGCCACTACTGCATGACACACTGTACGTTTTCATTCTTAGTCGTACTGATCCTGAACGCATGCGGTGGCACTGTAAACTACTGGAAAGTTCAGGGATGTACCAAGGTGGAGGTGCAAGTGGATCAACTCCAAAGGAAGGTCGTGGCATCGAGGTGAAGCCAAGAGTAGTCGAAACAAGGAGTGATACGCTTCCAAGTTCCCTTCACATTTGCCTTCCATTAGTCGTTTGTTGACAAAAAAAAGGATGCTCTAGTGGTCTAGTGGTTTTGTGTGACATGCCTCTCTGCGACAACCGTCGGTCGATTCATGAGCTCTCCGACCAACCACGATCCTCCAATGATACCAAAAAGGACGTACAACCCTTTCCTCTCCTCGTCGGTCAACGGTCTCGAGCGAGTCCAGGACTCGTCTTTCTCAGCCCGCACAGCTGAATCCCTTGCTTCGGACAATGCGCGACGGACGCTGAAAGTTCTCGGAAGCCCAACACTCTCCCAAAACTCTGCCCAGAGTCCAAACTCCTTACTGAGTGGGGGAGGGAAATCCGCCCGGACGGCGGCGGGGGGCGAGTGACCTTCTTGAAGTTTTTCAAGATTATACGTCGGCCCCCCGTCATAATGAGTGGCGGACCCGCTGACGACGTACAGCTTTGGGAGTGTGGGTTCTACAGGAGCATTGGCTTTTGGCGCGGCGGAATTCCAGAAATCGGGTACATAGGGCTGATCGAATCGGACGAAGAATTAACGACCCAATAGAGTCGGGAACAAGACGAACACACCACTTGCACAGGAAAGATGGGAGCGGGTCGGGAGAGATTAGGTAGCTTGATTGCCAGAAAATCGGAATTTGAGGATGCGGGTCGTGCGGGCAACGGGATGCCAGGGGAGTCGGCTTGTGAAGTCTTTTGCGCGGACGACTGGAGGACGTTGGTGGAAACGCTGCGGGATGTATTGGGTGTGTGAATGGGAGGAGAGCTGTTCTGCTCGTGCTCTTTGATGCGAGCGATGAGCGCCGACTTGTTCCCCTTTCTATGATCATGGTCAGTATAAGTGAGACGGCAACTTGAAGAAGAAGAGGGAGGGGCTGACGTGGAGAGACCGCGCGATTTTGCCTCCTTGCGGAGCTCAACGACGGTCTCGCTCTCCCATGTGCGGGAGAGGAGGACCGTCGATACGAAGGACCGTCGGTGAGCGGGGGGCAATGCGCGCGGGAGACGGGACAAGTAGTAGAAGTACATGGATCGGGTTCAAGTCGGGTGGGCGAGCGCCACGTGACACCGCCAGCACTGCGGCACTCAGGCTTGAGGCTAGCTCGTCGTCGTCGTGGGCGGCGACGACGAGGCCAGCGGACGGGAGGGTCGTGGAGCCTGGATGATTCGAGAACGAGTTGGCGGTGTTGATTGCCTCGTGTCGCGTGTATGTACATCC
>JBBPJX010000071.1:0-31116 GCA_038088955.1 Neotropicomus parvogracilis
TAGNAGAGAAGTCTGAGGCTCCAAGAGGGACACGGATGTATGAGAACCCGGCAGAGTTGGAGCCATCGGTGACTAAACCATTAGAATGATCAGTGGATGTTGTATACACTGGCAGTGCTCAGATGCGGTGCTCACCGTCGAAAAGATAGTTCAGTAGCTCCCAATAGCCGTTCGGGTTCTGGTTCTAAAAATATTGGGTTGAGCCACATGTGGAACACGCGGGGGTCCCACATTATCCGCACCTTGAGATTGCTCAAGAGTTGAGCGGACGAATCAGCTATTTCCAACTGTTAATTTTGGTCGTTCCGTGAACGGGATGCGGTCACTTACTCAACGAAGCGCCGAAGCCATAGATGGTCTGGTAAACAGACCCATCGTCGATGACGATGTCCGCACTGCCAATGGGGCCAGGGGATACGAAGTTGATTGGGCCTGAGTTAGGCTGGAAGTAAGTGAAAAGCTTCTGTCTATCCCATGTCGTTTGCCACTGCAGGAAAAGAGATGGTGAGGTGAGTACATGCATGGGCGACGGGTGTGCTCGACACGTACGATGTCCCAGATCTGTTGGCAGGCCACTGTGCCCAAGGTTGCGAGCAAAACCAATGTCGACGCGAAGCGCATCTTGTCCCTCAATCAACAAGGAGGAATAAGGATATAGAGGTATACAATCCCACCTGTGGGGCATTAAATACACCTGTGCGTCACCATAGTTGCATGAGGTGTATGGTGGTGATCCCGCTAGTGTCATGTGGTGGCCTCTCGTGACTCCAAGCGAGGCCACCACGCCAGTACATC
This sequence comes from Neotropicomus parvogracilis, assembly GCA_038088955.1. Lineage (NCBI taxonomy): Eukaryota > Fungi > Basidiomycota > Agaricomycetes > Boletales > Boletaceae > Neotropicomus > Neotropicomus parvogracilis. Next base: position 796 of record JBBPJX010000071.1, read on the forward strand.
GCGGTACAATGGGTTTAGTGTTGTTGGCAGACCGCTGTAAACTTCCTGGCGGCAATTGCCCGGCCCGGACCATGGCATTAAATAAGTGTTGCCGCGGCTCCGGCGCTTAGCTGACTTTTGTCATAGCCGGGCCGCCGGCTTCTCCTAGCCGAGTCGAACTACTGCCCCGGCAGTCGTGGCTCCAGAAGCTGTCCAAAGCCACCTCAGCCAACTTCAAGTTGGCTTGAGCTGTTTCAAAATTAAGTTTTGTATCTACATTACGTGACTGATACTGTACATCGTCGTGATGTGGCTAGGTGGCTACCTGAGCGGCGTAACCTGGATTTTAGTCTATGCGTGAGAAGCGCAGTAGTTCACCTCTCTCTCTTTCGTTCCTCATCCGTCGCGATACATCGGCGGTCCCTAAGCGCTCGACGAGTGCTCAACGAGCAGATCAAATGGGGAACGTGTCGTAAAAAGATGTTCCGGTCCAATCAGAATCCTCGCTCAGCCCTCGCGCAGGCTCGCAAAAGTCATGAGAAACACAACGTAACCAGACGCTCTTGCAGATGTAGTCGCACCTGTCAGTAACCGTAGTCCTAGATACACTCTTTTTCGCACCCACCCACAACACCCTCTTGCAGACGGCGTACGATTTACACGTGCACCGACGCTGCGTCACTCGACTCCGTCAGCTCCGAGCTCCGCCCACACAGCTCGCGCTCGCCCGACAGGATCGGGCCCAGTTTCGGGCCGGGAAAGCATCCGCTTTTCGCCCAACCCTCTACACTCTTATCCAGAGAATTGTCCGTACTCCCTTCCTGTCTCTCTCCTCTCTTCTGAACTAAGGAGCTGCAACGCATAAACTAACCCCATTGTCCTCGGTCATTGTTGTCGGGACACTGTCGTTGTCATGTGGTATTGTCAGCAACCCCCACACTTCATCATCGTCATTACAGCTGTAACGCTGCGGCCTAGGTCATGTTGATGTCGTGGTGGTGAGGTGACACCGGCCAGCCCCATGCCTGCGCTGATGTCGTGTTGTGTGAGTCTAGTGATGTGCCGAGCCGGGCCCTTGAGGCCCTGGGCAAGACCGGGTTTTCCATGGGCTCAACAAGGCCCAGGGCTCGGGCTTAGTGATAGATTCTAGACTAATCTTCCACAGCCATGAAGATACCAAGTGTAGAACTTAGCGTAGCTAAACCTAGTACCCTTTGAACTTCGCAACAAAATGACAGCGCAAGTCATCATGGGTCTTGCAATCCACCATCGTCTTGTGCGCCCGCCTGTCACCTCATGCACCCTCTTAGTCGTCTCGTGCACTGTCCTGTGATCTTGCGCGCCTTCTAGTCCCGTGCACCGTCACCTCAACGTCTTGCGAGCCCTCTTGTCGTCTCACATGCGCTCCCATCGACATCCGAGTCGCACACCCTCCCGTCATCTCACCACTTTCCCATCATCTCACCGTCACCCTGTGCACTCTTCCGCGTCTCGCGTGCCCTCCCTTCATCTTGTGCGCCGCCCTTTCATCGTCGTATGCTGTCGTCTCATGCTCCACGTGAAAGAAAACGAGCGGGATCGGGATCGGCGCGCGGCACCTAGCGAGAGGACTTGTCGCGTGCGATAACGGACTATATTGTTTACCTAGCGAGAGAACTATGTGCATGTCAGTCCAGTAGGCAAATCGTGTGCATAAGTAGCTCACCTCAGTCGCGTGCGATACAAACGGACTGAGGTGTTCGAGCGAAAGTGGGGGACACTATATACGAAAAGGAAAGGTACAGCCTACTGGATCTTGTAGAGATCCGGACACAGAACCACGTGCTCACCGGCGATCGTGGTCGTCCCGTGGCTGTGCTCGCGCTTGCATATTCCAACACCCCGCACACGCTCCGGTTCACCATTGCCTGGTACGCCCCCCTCTCATCGTCGCGTGCATCGACGTCTCTCACGCCCTCCTCACACACACACCCGTCGTCTCACGCACCCTCCGGTCATCTTGCGCACCAAACCACACCCGACAACGACTGCTGTGGGGATAGCACAGGGAACCCAACCGCATGGCGACGACAACGTGCGCGTGCCCACGGCCAGTTCCATGGGACTACAAGGACGATGGTGATGGCGGGTACTCACCATTCGTGATCGCTTGCACTCATACCCTTACACGGGTACCTGGCGCGACAAGGGCACGCGCGTGGCTAACGCTATCTCTCAATGACGACAACAACGTGGCAGTAATACCACCGCACGACAACTACGTGGCCAACGCTATCGTGCAATGACGACGACGGCGACATCGCACGCATGACCAGTGCCACAGCGGAATGGTGACGACGCGCCTATCGCCAGTACTATCGCACGATGACTATGACTGCAATTCTGCGCGAATGACCGTCCCCGGCAGGACGACGACGACGACGTGACAACGGGAGGCCGAGGCAGGATGGCGATGATGTGTGCGTGGCCAACATTATCGCAAGACGACGACGACGAGATGACGACGTGGTTGCGCGCGGCCAACGCTATCGCACGACGATGACAATGACGGGTATTACGAGGGTGTCTTGAGTGTGGGTATCCGCGCGGTTATCATGTCCATGCTACCGCGTCGCGATGCTGGGGACGGATGTTACACGATTAGGAGTTCGAAGGCGACAATGAGAGTATTGTAGTTAAAGTGTTCTACGTGTAAGACACCAAATCCAAACCCACACCTATCCAACTTGATACTTGTCATCACGTCATGTCGCATCACGTGACATTGGATGGATTCACATTAGGTCTACCTTGTCAGGTTTGATATATGGGAGATGTATTATAACCGTTCATTCCACTCTCGCCTCATGCCGGGGCATACCACCACAGCGTGGTAACACCGACGGGGAACGTGTACGTCGCCTAACCGTTCCCGAGTCAGCACGGCTCCATCACGATCGAACACCACAATGCGTGACCTCACCTGCTTTCCCCTAAACTCGATCGTCGCCGTGACGGGCTGTGGGTTCCACCTCGTGGATGAGCTGTCGTCCCTGCATCCGAACATCTCAACCACTCAACCCCGGCCAAAAAGCAAATGCGGACGTACCAATTCAACACGACAATGCTATATCTGTTCCAGTCGGTCGAAGAAACCCGACCAGTGACATAGGCACCGACACGGAGAGCCCAGTTAAGATTCCCTCCGACGCTCACCCCTATTCGCCGGCCCCACGGTCCCCCAGAGTCCCGTGGCAGGATCGCCTTGGACGCTTGAGCCATTGCATAAAATTCCTGATTGACGTTCCATGTCCCGTCGCTGTTGATTTGCACGACACCTCGGCATCCACCACTGCAACTGTTGCTTCCAGGGAGTATTGGATGACCCGAGCCATCGAGCGCCAGATTCCACATGAGGCCTGTTGATGACCCATAGCTGATACCACCGATGAAACTAAACCACCCTTTAGTTCGATCCCGGCGAGGTCGCATTACAATTAGACGTACAGGTTATCCATGTACCACTAGCATGCCCATTAGTCTATATTCATGCAGAACGTTTTGTAGAGAACGTACCTTGATATCGCTCCACCAATCAGATCCGATGGTGCCTGAACACTCTGTGAGAAACACTTCCTAATAAAAATATCAAATCGAATTCTGCATCGATTCGATCCAATCCTACCTTGTTAGGGTACTGAGACGTGAATGATTCTTGATTACTGGGATTGCCCGAATAGCAGTGGAAAGAAACTCCATCAAAGGCATTCCCTGCTTGCTGCATCTGAAATGACACAATAAGCATCATACTTCAGAAACATGTTGTTCATATTACGAACCAATTGGACGGGATAGTTCGCGGCATCAGACCAGTTGTGTTCATATCCGATTATCTTGGTGCTTCCGAACCCATTCGAGTCCATCAGGCTACGAAGCATATTCCCGATTTGTGCTTCCACGCCCACCGGCATGTTGCACGAAGGATATGTCGGATTGCTATTTTCGGGCTCGTTCTGCCGGGGATGTGTTCGTTGGCCGCCACGACTGTGTACCACTGGTTAATGGCATCTTACCTGAATTCCAATACCGAAAATAGGGATCCCTTCGTTTGAGAAGCCTTGAAGACTCTTTAAGAGGTATTTGGCCACTGTAACATGCTATTCATCTACACGTCAAATGAATCTGCTCCAGATACTCACTAACGGAGATATCATTAGTATTCAAAGAACCACCATCCATCGTTCCGCTCTTCATCCATCCGGGCTAATCAACATGAGACGCCATACCACATCATAGCGACACGAGTACACCCACCGGGGACCAGGGAAGAAGGTGGACTCTCAACCACCGGTTGATCGACAATATATCTCTAAGGGTCGAAAACACGTAGCTCGGTGCAGCATTGATGTTGAAATTGTTTAGGTTGGTATCTCCATTGGTATCGTCGTAGCTGTATGCTGTATAAAGTATCCGTCAGCAGCATGCCTATGGTGAGAAGAGGCGGCGGTACTCTTAGAAGAGAAGTCTGAGGCTCCAAGAGGGACACGGATGTATGAGAACCGGCAGAGTTGGAGCCATCGGTGACTAAACCATTAGAATGATCAGCGGATGTTGTATACACTGGCAGTGCTCAGATGCGGTGCTCACCGTCGAAAAGATAGTTCAGTAGCTCCCAATAGCCGTTCGGGTTCTGGTTCTAGAAATGGAATTGGGCTGAGCCACATGTGGAACACGCGGGGGTCGCACATTGCCCGCACCTTGAGGTTGCTCAAAAGCTGAGCGGACGAATCAGCTATTTCCGACCGTTAATTTCGGTCGTTCCGTGAACGGAGTACGGTCACTTACTCAACGAAGCGCCGAAGCCATAGATGGTCTGGTAAACGGACCCATCATTGATGACGATGTCCGCACTGCCAATGGGGCCGGGGGATACGAAGTTGATTGGGCCTGGGTTAGGCTGGAAGTAAGTGAAATGCTTCTGTCTATCCCATGTCGTTTGCCACTGCAGGAAAAAAGATGGAGAGGTGAGTACATCGATGGGCAACGGATGTGGTCGACACGTACGATGTCCCAGATCTGTTGGCAGGCCACTGTGCCCAAGGTTGCGAGCAAAACCAATGTCGACGCGAAGCGCATCTTGTCCCTCAATCAACAAGGAGGAATAAGGGTGTGGGAGGTATACGATTCCACCTGTGGCGGCATTAAATAATGCGAATGTCAATATAAGAGTCTGGATGGAGATTATTCTGCTTTCCGGGGATGGAAGAGACATCCATGCGCTACCGAGGGGCACAGCACCGGCGCATATCCTATAATTGTCGACCTGGCCGCATCTGAAAGGCGGAGGTGTAACGTTACCGCTTGACGCTTTTCAAAGGCCGATTTTAAGAATCGTGATTGGTGGAAACCTAGTGATTATGGCCAAATAAGTGTCGAACCTGACCGTAGCGGCCCAAGTGTGAGGTCCAAAAAGGTCGACCCTTTGCTCGATAAAAGCCCATCCCGAATTTTTGACGTCGCCTCGGGACACGGTGCCACGATCTGACAAAGGAATGCGTGACACTAATGAACAGTCCCCATCAACATCAGCTGTAAAACACCCACATGTGGCTAGTGTATGTGGAGAGGTGTCGTTCGGAAAGAGAATGTAGGTGATTGATTGAACCAAATGGGTCACGGACTGAAACTAATGGAGTAGCCTCACCTGTCGAACAATGTTCCTCAGGCGGTCAACCAGGTTGCAAGTCGGAGATGCGTGTTCCATATAATTTTTCGCCTGCGCTGACGAAGTCGGTTGGCTGTGCTAGCCTGTCGCTAGAATCACGATATGCCATCATTCCGGGTGCTCAGTGTTACCAGCACCCGGTAGCCAATGACTGGGAAAATGCGTCCGCGGACGGCCATGAAATCAACGTGACATGTAAGCCATGGCAGGCAGTGAGGCCTGAGCCTGACAACGACAGGTCACGTTAGCTTCGGTTCCCGAGACGAGTAGTGCGCAGCGCCCGTGGTGCACACGCAGCGACACCAACTGGTTATTGAATGCGTCAGGCAGAGCGAGTCGTGTCGCATCGAGTACAGTGGCGGCCTGAGGAGTATGTACTAGTGCCAGCTGAGTCAGGCACCCAAGGTAACAAAAATAGATGATCACACCCCAGGGCTTCCTACTAGTAGCGCCTCAATGCGGCCTCATGCACATGGGCCACTCATGCGGCAGGAATGAAGTACACGCTCCTCCAGCCAGTACTACTGGAGCCCACCTCCTTAGGCCGGAGAGGATAGCTAGGGCCTTAATAAAAACCCTACCTCTCAAGTTTGAAACGTACGCCTCGGGAAAAGTGCTGCCTCGGGTGGAGTCAGGTGACTCCGGTCGGTATACTCAAACAGCGCCTAAATACCCCGACGCTCGCAAAATGGGCACACGCGCTGACACAAGGGTACATGTGGTACGTGTTCACACGTCTACCGGTATCAGAACAAGCCAAGCAAGTCGTCCTGCGGCTTCTGGGTAGCGGTTGGAGATGCAAAGCCTTCCAACGGGGAGGCATAAGTATGATCCCCGCCAGGTGGCGTCTCCAAACCACCAAAGGCATTCCCCCCACTGCCCACCCCACTCGCACTCATTCCCCCAAAGATTGACACTAAATCGTCCAATGGATTCGTCGAAGCCCCAGACAGGAAACTTGCCGCAGCAGGAGATGAAGGGAGAATCCGCGTCGCTGCGAGGCCAGAGGGCTGCCCTTCTGGGGAAGGAGCGTCGTCGAAATCAAGTAGGTTTTCCGCTTGTTGGCCAGCCACGACTGTTTGGAGAGCCTTTTGGGCGGTGAAGCGATCGTCAGACAGCCTATACAGACACCTCAGCGGAGAACTCAGCAGACAAAGGGAAAACGAACTCGGCTCCCTTGTGTTGAAGCGAATCAGCGCCTATCCGGCCATGGCCAATAAACGTTTCCGCTGGTTTGTGGTAAACGCTAGCCAAGCTTGAGACCTCTCCCAGCAGTTCCTCTAACAAAGCTGGTGGTACCGTTACCCTCGGAATCGATATTGGAGGTCTGGGTGCCAGAACGACGGCCTGCAAGCCACAGATATTTAGATTAAACAGCTCGAACTCGTAGACACTGTATAGAAAGTCGTACCTTGGCTGCACCGGGATCCGTGGAGAGCAACCTCCAATATATGTACGCTCGATCGCGCACGTCGGGTGAATCACAATCTTTCGTTGCAGTATTCAGTACCCGTTGCACCACACCTTGTGACGAGTCGGGCTTCTTCAAGAACAGCTTGACAACCGCCGTCAGGGTTTGCAGTTGCACCTAAAAATTCCTTAATAATGTTTCCCATCAACACTTCCCATGGCGCACCTGATACGATTCTTCGGTGAATGTGTCCACGAACGTACTCAAGAGTTCATCTGCGTTTTCAATTTTCTCTGCATACTCCCCTATGATCCATATCAGCGACGCTTTCGCCTCCGGCTCATCCAATTCGTCGAGATTGGCGCATAGAGTGGGTATGACGCCCTCGTAGGTGGAAGGGTACTTTCGAAAAATGTCCTATGTTGTCGTAATTAGGTACCGTGGCCCATTCACCCCCAGAAAACACACCTTCATCACCACAACAGCTTCCTGAACGACGTAGCTCACGCGCGTCCCGATGAGGTCTAACAGTACGTTGACGCATCGTTCAGCAGAACTCTCGATGCTGATGGCGGTTTGCCCTATTGCTTTTATGCTTTTCCGTACAAAGTCGACGTCGACTTCCGAAGCATATCTGTCAAGAGAAAACTTGACATTTAGAAAACGGAACTAAGACTGTCACTGACTCCTTGAGTTCGCTCAAGAGTGCATCGACGTTATTGTCATTCGCTAACCGCACCATGATGTCTAGCTTCTCGACCTTGACATATAGCGGGTCATTGTATTTGCAAAAGAAGACCCTCATCTCGTTCGAGAGCAAATCCGGCTGCTTTTGAAGAAGAAGGTTGACATTTCGCAACGCGACCCATTGGACCTCTGGAGGGGATGACAAGAGGGTAACTAATGGTGGTGCCATTTTGCGAATCAGCTGCTTCGAAAAGTCGTCTCGTCTTATGCGACGCATGTGTATCATAATCACCTAAACAAAGGTATGGTAGGGGGGTGGGTAGGATTTTAAGTGGACGCACTTTAACAGCCGCAAGTACAACGCTTCCATTGATGTGCTGAAATTGGGGGACGACACGTTCACAAATGTGTTCGCTTTCTTTGTCATCCTGGGCGGTATAGCGTGCCAGGGCATTCAAGATTGCAACACGGCCCCATTCTGAGCATTCGTTTAGCGCTATCAATAGTTTATTCAAGATTGTTGAAGTAATAGTGAAGATGGCGGGATCGGAGGGAGAGGGTGGGGGATGATTTGAGGTAGCAATTGTATGGATATCCGTCAGGGCTGTGACTGTGTTCGCGACCACCTACGCGGATTTCGGTACAAGTTGAAACTAGACAAGAGAAAAACTCACCATGGGGTTGCTGTCCGCGATCATCTCATGCAGCTGCTCGAGGAAGCCATTATCCATCACAAGTTCGGGCTTGAGATCATACAGCTTGGCGACACAAAGTGCGGCTGTCTTGCGAACGTAGGGGTTATCGTCCTTGAGAGCGCGTTGTAGTGGATCGCATAGATAATCGATGATCTTCTCCGCGCGCAAGCAGCCCATCGTTCGGATGGCGAGGGCGCGAACGAGAGGGTTAGGATCCTCGGAATCCTTGACGAACGTATTCACAGCTAATATGACGAGCTCTGGTTGTGTCTTTGCATAGTTCATGAGGTACAAGTACACAAGTTTCTTCTGCTCGAGGTCGTCTGTCTGCATGTTTTTAAGGACGTCGGGAAAGAGGCCAGAAACGTCTGTTGGAAAGTTAGTGTCACGTAGGACGTCCAAGATAGATTGTCGCACCTTTGCCGACGGTCATGGATGCTATGACTTTCTTGATCGCATCCTTGCGTTTGTCGCGGTATTCGCTGTTGAGATCGACGCTGAGTTCATAGTTTTCGCCTTTGCGCGGTGCTCGTATGCTCATGGACGTTGGAGTGCCGGCGATCTACGGGCGTAGTATTCAGAGTGAGGCGCGCAGAGTAGCGCTGCACTAGTGTGGCAGTGCTGTCCACTTGACTTTGACCGTACTACCAGTACTACACACCGCTGCAAAGTAAGTGGTAAGCACAGTCGCCTTTGAGATGAGTCAATCTTCGCCTCCTGATTATATTTTATGGACATACTAGTCCGCCACTCTCGGTTTGAACGTGTGCGCCATCCCTCTACGCAGTCAGGGTTTTGTATTAGTCTTTTGGAGAACACACACGTTCGGAAAGAGTCCCCTCCCGCTCATCCACCCCGGGTCCAGAGCAACGCACAATAGAGGAAAGGTACACATTCCCGTCAACGGAGACTGCCATAAACATCCTCAACAACTTAAGTCACTAACGATCTCTGACACTGCTTGTTGAGCATCCGATGCAATTCGTTGCTCGTAGGAGCTACCACGTAACAGTTGCAGGATCCCTGTTCATAACACTGGAGTACAAATATATTTTTAGCAGTGAAGCTTCGTCCGATAAACGCCTAGCGCTGTTGAGAATCACGAGTTAGCCTACTAGTCTAGTATGGAATCGAAGACCAATCGGAACAAGGCCGCAGCTGCACACGGATGATGTGCTCAAGTGAGTGGATTATGAACATATGACAGCGGCGACCTGTCACCGTGCCTCAACTGGTTCCTCCCTGGCACCAAGACAAAAGTCAACAGACCTCGGCGCATTCGCCTACGTACGTACCTCCTATTGGCTGTCTCGATGCCTACATAAGTTAAGTGTACCCATGGCACTCCTTTATCATCGACAGTACGTGACCGGTGACCTCCCAATAGAAGACAGTGATCTTTTCGCCGAGGTCTGTCGTTCTCCAGGAGGTGTCGACAGCCGCCGAGGTCGAGCAACCTGAAGTGCGCTACTCCGAGCACTACGAGTATTCCTGCAGCCGAGGGGCAGCCCAGCCGACAGGGTGAGTACACTGGGCCAGACATCTTGAATTGAAAGATGCTTGGTACCTTGATCCAAGTTTAGCCCCGGTTGGTTGCATCCGGCTAAATTTGCATGTCTCGAAATCTAGATCATACTAAACGTTCATGGCGAGCCTCACCAATGCGTGGATTCCACGGACGCTACAAGTTTTTAGACTATTGCTCCCTTGATGAAGTCCGATGATCACATGCTGGACCGCGATGTCGGCTGGTGCGCGCTGTCCTAAACCTACGGAATTAGAAGATCCTTGACTGTGTATGCAACAGAGAGCAGGGAGTCACTCATCGAATCGCGAAAGATGACAATCTCCTGGTACGTGGTCCGCTGGCCTCGTGATGGATGATTCTGATATTCCCTCTCCCTAGGAAGAATTGGCCTCGGAACCTCGTCGTATTTGTTGTCGCGACTAGGTGGTTCGGGGCAAGAGCCGCATGCCATGCCGCCTTATGCAACAAGTTGGCTCGCCAAGTCGACTACCCAATCTCAGAGGACGTAGATTTTCGTGCTAGGGGTGAAGATGATGACCACCATTCACTGGGTAGGTTTTAGCTTTGAAATTGCATATAGAGTTGTTGATTTGGTGTCAGCATAGACCCATAGCCCGACCAACTGATCGCGAAATTGCACCCGCGAAATGATTCACTTTATGTGCTTCAGAGACTTGGGAATCCCGCATCTCGCGTCAGGAACGTGCTGGTGAAATCGATGCTGACCCGAAATTGCAAAGTAATGGTGCAGTTCAACCAACGAACCATGCAGAGGATTTGGTTGATCTAAAACGGTATTTAAATTCGAGTTGCTTTCAAACAAAGACCGGTGGTGATCGTCTCATCTGATGGTCTTCGCTGGAGGACTATCACAAATCCGATAGCATGAGAGGATGGGCCTACGAGACACCATGGACAATGCCATATACCATTCACTAGAACCTGCCTGGCCACTTCCTCGTGCTTACAGCTCCACCACCTCGGATAGCTACCCCAACGCTGACATGAAATCACGAACAATATATTTATAGACCAATCATCGCGTAGGACAAGCATGACGCTTGATCTTTGGCATTCGCTCCTGAATGGGTGATGAGGGAGAGCGATGGATCGACGCGACTACGCTGGGGGACTACGGGAAAACGTGATACATGTGACGAGCGAGGGGTCGGGTGGCAGCGCGGAGCGCTGTCCGGCTCCCCAAACCGACCTGGGGCTGTTGGTGAGCTGGGTGGGTGGGCTGGGACCATCCCGCAGGCCAGGCTAGGTGACCGGGAAACCCAGGGAGGCGAGGATGAAAGATGGCTGAGCAGTAGCTCAGATGGCGAGGGAGTGGGGTGAAAAGCAGACAGATGTCTGCTCTGCGAGATGACGAAGGCTGGCGCGCCACTTCCGGCCGCTCTGCCAAAGTCCAAGCTCCGTTGCTCCTCCGCTCGTGCCTCGTTACGAAACAGAGCCAACATTATAACGAGGTTATATCGGAGTTCTGGTCCATACGGATACGAGGCACCCTTTCGACACTGACAATCAATATTGATGTACTAGTATGTGTTGCGATCGTCGAAGATCATACAAGGATTTAGTATAGGGTACATCGGAAAGGTGTTTGCATAACTTTGCTGGCTCCACCATGGAATACCCGTAACGTGACGTACCCGTCTCGGAACATGCGAGCGGTTATCGAGGACCATGTCCTCTGTATGCGTGACTCCCGGGATGCTTCAGCTTTGTTCCGGTATCGATCAGCCACTCTGGCACTTCAGAATCAGAAGCCTACGCGAATTCACGTATCATGTCGCGTTCTCGCAGAATGATCCTCAAGAGGACTTGTGTTCACGATCTTCTTCAGCTGGACAAGAATATGAATATGTGGGAGTGCGGCGAGGCACGTTGATAATTTCAGGGAAGATGGAAGCATGGAGGCTACAGCATGGTCGACGAAAGGGGTTAGACATCCAACAAGGTGGACCTGCCACAGTACGCGAGGCTGTGAAGGAAGCAGTGGAAGAGTTTGGGTACATGGATACGCGGAAGAAAGCTAGTAGTTGAGAAAGTTCCTTTGACACTGCCGCGTTTGCTTGGGAATCGGCGTTTAAATTTGCAGTGTCGACAACGCTGTTTGTTCCTACGACACCGTGTCGACTCCGCGGACGACGACGGGTCTCGCGTTCTTTTTCTCGATCTCTTGAATATCTTCAAGTTCATTGTATTTGCAAAAGTTAAACCAGTGAGACAATTGCAGATGGTAAGCGTTCAAGTTTCACCTTGAAGGCAGTAAGTTTTTGTATGCTTCATGCGGGAGGAGTGCATACACTAACAATGAGGCTGTACCAGTACGGCTAGGCACGACTTACAGGAGCCTGGTACCTCCGTTATGTCTGGACCCACAGAACCTTAAGGTTGGAGAGAACCGCCGTGGGCACTGGTATTTTGCCATCTGTGGGCCCCAGCATCGTGTCTCGGGTCGCCGAATTGATAACAACGTAGGTCCATCCTGTGTTGTTCAGACTCAGCCACTGAACCCGGGCCGGACCAAATTGGTCGCCGCAGATCGATCAATATAAGGGCTGAGCAACGTGAACATCATGCTCTCTGCTCTCACCCTTTCTCAACATTACGCCGTCGAACTGCAAATCTACTTAACTATCTGAATGTCTTCCTCTCTACTTGACCCTGGCGACCTTGGTACATTGCAATACATCGTTACGCATGTCTTTTGTCCTATCCAACTCCCCGACGGGGATGACCGAAGTGCCCGCCACAATTGCTCCCTAGCTGGAGTAACCGCTTCTGTCCTACGTCTCTACTGCAGCCATGTCGACCAGAGCAATATCCCCCGATGGCATAGCATTTTACGAATGCTGGACAATCTGCAGGCCATTGTCCAGTTTGAAAGCCTGGACCGGTCCCAAACCACCTCTCAGCTCAGCGGGATGAACGTAGGAGGTAAGCCCTTGGGCCTCCACGGTATCCCAAAACTCACATTATGTAGATGTCCTCGCACTTCTTGTCCGTGCCCAGAATGCCGGCATCTTGTTCAGAAAACAGAAAGATACCACCATTTTCGAGTCTTTCGAGCTGTCACCAAAGGCTGAGAATGTGATGACCACACAAGGAAAGCTCATATGTTCATATCCTGGGCCAGCGATCGAGATCCCCAATGCTGTGTTTGAAGATGCGGACTTCCTTTCCGAGCTTGCGAATTTCCTCGTTCGTATGAACGATGATATCCTTGACGCTGCTCCAACGAGCCGCAAGGCTCAGTCCACCGTTATCGAAGCCCGAGACACTACGCATCCGCGCTACATTACTGAACTGCTTACCGGGATCTTACGAAGCATTGGTCGCCCTGCAGATGTTGTTCGGATTACCAAACGCGTTGGGGATGACGTTGTATGGAACAACTCGAAGCTGCCCTGGCGCCGGTCATCGCTGTGGCTTCTTATCAGAGTTGCAATTCAGAGCTCTCTTGCTCGATCAGCTCTCGGAAACGACGTGTACAAGCAATTCATGTTATTCTTCATGTGTCGCCTTGCGAATGAAAAGATGGTTGCGGAACTGTCTAACGACCTGCTGCAATTTATGTCAGCGAAGATCAGCCGACGGCTGAGGAAGCTTGGTTCTTCTGTGCCGGACTGGCTCTCAGGCATTGCGCTGGATACATGCATTTCCCTCCGATCGATTCTAGAGAAGAGGTGGAGAGAGGTACAGGTTACTCAACATGTATCCCCACTTTGGGACCCGTCTCAGCTCAATCTCACTCGAGATACCGAGCTATCACTGTCAGGCAGTGGAGATTACATCCGCAGCTGTCTTGCTAAACAAAACACCCATCTTTGCGACACCAGCTTCCGGCCAAAATACTATCCTCGGGGCACTCTAGACGACCTCCTGTCTTCGGATGGTGCCTTTTTTGAGGAGGCATACCAAATTGAACCTCGTGTTGCCCTCTATGATGTCGAGCGGGCGGTTGAGCAGGGCATCGATCGCTGGGTTGATCAGGTGACGGATGACGACGAAGCATGCGTAAGTCTGGAGACCTTGGGAAACAAATACTCTTCGAGTGCATTGAAGACCTATGGGAAGAATCCAGAGCTGCTCTCGGTCATGTTGTTGACCACGATCGAGCTCTGGATCGCTCTTGACAAGATAGCTGTTAGGGCGATTCCGATGCTTGCGGACTACTCTCCGGAGATTCCGATAGGTATTCTGGAGGACCTGTTATTCTGCAAGAGGGCACCCCTCTCTCGTCTTTGCCGTGTCCACGAATACCTGTCTCATCGGCACAACTTTTCTCGTCGCCACCCGAAGTCACAAAGCCAGTGGTCGGTGTTTTCTCCAACAGTCGCTACAAACACTTTTTCTGTTCGTTATTACAAAGAGTCTTCGGATCTTCAGCTCCTCAAGGTTCAAATTGAAGAAGCTGCACAGCTGGCTGCTGATAAGAAGGTCGCTGAACTCGAGAGATCGAATGCCCGTCATGCTGACCTAAAGCAAAAAGTTGTAAACACCGACCACGCTTCCGCTATTACTCAAGACGGCCGAGAATTCCACCCTAAAAAGTGCCAGAAGTGTGGGTTTGAGCGCAGGCTCAGGAGAATGGAGATAGCCGTACATGAATGGCCATTGCCGGTCGAAGACCTCCAGGCTGAGGCTGTCGTGTTTGAGCTGGACTGTCCGGTGACCTTCGATATGTGGCGCACCGCTACGCTCCATCTCTTGATCGATCTTTGTTCGCGATCTCTGCAACCAAAAGATCCATATATTAAACTCGATCAGTACAGCGCACTCCAACCCTATCTCATCCAGCACCCCAGGTCACGGACTTCCCTCGGTTCCGACACTAAACCCTTTGGCGTTACACATTACAGCAAAGTACCTATCCCGGCGACACAGAAACGGGTTTGTGTTAATAACGGTCTGACATTTTATGGCTTCGATAGCCATGCCCGTGTTCCCATCTCCGAAGCCCTTGCCCACATTGACACGAGACGTTTTTGCACGTACGGGCTTGAAAGCGGACCATACTGGGGTCTGCAGAAATATATTGATGCCACCTCCCACACGTCGAATGAAGTCTTGGCAAACCAAGCGGACTGTGACAAAGATATCTCCATCCATGAATTCATAGCGTTTGGGCACTTGCGCAGTGGTGGTCTGCTTCAATGGCTCAATATTTTGCGAACCCTTCGAGATCGATCATTGACCTTCCGCCGTCAAGAAGTCCATTTACTGATAGCTCAGGCGGTCTCTCAAGTCGGACCGCTTGCTGACGGAGAATGGTCGTGGCACGAGGAGCTACGACAGCCTTCGTTTTGTCATGCACTCTTGGTAGAGCTCGAAAGCCTTCTAAGGGACGTCAAAGCCAACTGGTTGGAAGGAGTAACGATGGACACTATATCTTTCGTTCTTCGTCGTCTCCTTATGTCTGACCCGGATCAAGCCGTTTTGCAGAAAGCCTTGGGACTTCTCCGTGTTATGCGTCAGAGGGTGTTCTCCTGGGTGGAGGATCTGTCAGAAAAGCTCGCAAGAACAAATGGAGATGAGGACCTTCGTGACCTTTTACGGGACGTTGCCGCTATTTGTCGAAGCACCTTTGATGTTGACCCTGGATTGATCCAAGAGGTCCTTTGTTCTGCAGAAGACGTTGAGGTTCTGCTTTCATCAGCCATGCTCATCCACGATAACACTCCGGGAAAAATCACTTGCCTTCCCATACATTCGCGGTTACTCCTTGACCGAGATTACCGTCTCTCTCTGGCCCTCGAGGGTTCCCTGAATGATATTATTGGGACTCGAGTTGGCAATCGGGGTATTGACCTTGCAGTTGGTAGGGTTTGGCCCCTTTATCGTCCTGGTTCGAAGTGGAAGCCATTGCAGCACCCAAATTCGTCGTGGCTCTCATGCACAACTGCATCGACAGAAAGTCAATGCTCGCAAGCGGTATTGTTCAACTTGCTTGATGGGTCGCTTCTGGTGGACGCATGGCCTCTGGGAAGATTACCAAACACAATTGTGCGGCATCCGGTATATAGTCTAATTTTTGGAAAAGTATGTATCACTTTTACCGGTGTCATGCAACCTGCTGACCATTACTGCAGCGAGTACTCGACGTCATGCCAGCTGATTTGCCAGGGATGGAATACTCGACACGGGATATAATTTACGGTCACCAGGTGGGTACATTCCAGGTGCATGTACGACTTCGTGGACTCAGATGACGTGTTTAGGTGTACTTTTCCCTGAAAGATGACGATCTTGTGATACGAGCAAAACGAGCAGCTACATGCACCCCTGACACCATTGAGCTCATTCCTCATGTGAAGCTTACGGGGGACTTACCGGACGTAATGATCGAGGGACATGCTCATTGGTTGAACCTCTCCACATGCGTTTTAGAGGTTCGCCCTCTTGACAAGCTGTGGGAGAGCTCGTCGGAGAATTGGTACATCGACTGTACACCCGGGCGATTCCGCATGCGCAAAGGTCATCAACTGCTTGTTGACACCCGAAGCTTGACCTGGACTATGGTTTCGAACCTCTTGAAGCCCCTCGATGCCCCAAAGAATCTCATAATCACCATCCTCACAAACGACTCGAATCAAACCCAACTGACTGTCGATTTACCACGCTACGGCCTGTCATTCTATGTCGATGAAGATGGGGATCTCCGGTCTCACAATATCCGTGATATGGTCTACGACGAGGACCAGTCCACCGGAACTATGTTCGGCTTGGTTAATCAGCTTGTGCTTCGCCCGAAGTCTGGAAACGTCATTGTTCCCCGGTGTGTCCTCATCCCCGAGGGTACCATTTCGTTCCAGAAGGATAGCCATCATGTCAGCATCGAGATCGATACCCATGGTGATGCTTTACGGCGGATAACCTACCAGACCTATAAGGTTGACAGCGAGCTCGGCTGCTTAACAGGAAACGTCAGTTTGACGAACAAGCTATATTGCGCTTACCTGCATGCGCTTACCAGCGGGTGTGGCATCGACCCACTTACAAGTAGATCAGGTACGGAGGAAGCATTGTCTTTGCTCCGGTCAGCCAGTTGCTGGTCGATCATGAGGTTTGGGGCACGCGAGGCGGAGCTCTTGGGCTTGATCGCATCCTTATGCCCCAAGCGCACATGGTACCCCGAACACCTCAAATGCATGCAGAAGGTGGAGTGGCTCGATCTGCCTGCAAGTGTTCAACATCCCGAGTTGTACGCTGTTGCCAAAGGGATCAAAGAGCACTGTAAAATGGTTCTATCGTTCCAGGATGGGCACTCGGATGACCTATTCCAATCGTTCCCATTGTGCGATGAACACCTGCGAAAGCGCAGCGCGCTACGATCTGCACATCTATTTCCATCTGAGCTTTCTGGACTGGCCGACGAAGTAGATTGCGATGTTAGGTATCAAGGCAGGGACCTACTGGGGCCTGCCTCCGGGGAAGATCGTGCCTGTGCAGCAGCGACCGCAGTCTACTATGGGATAGCTCATAGGACAACTACAAAGTTCATCAAGAACTTGATGGGAGCCTGGAAGGAGGAGACTGTGTCTGGGAAGACACCTTTGTCTCTACAGTATGACCGCTCATGGCTGGACCCTAGCCTTCACTCGATATGGCTCGAGGCATACAATCTTTTACGGAGGAACGATGAAGGAAAATGGATACAGTTATTTTTCTCCCTCCCCGCTATGGCATATGCATCGTCGAATCTTGGCGAGCTGGTCCCGGTGTTCATTACCTTCGCAACAGACACGAGCTTTTGTTCGGAGGACCCACCACCTTACGATTCTTTTAACCTTTCAGACGGATATCGACCCTTGCCGGCCACCTTGCGTAGCTATGTTCTCAACGGCGCCCACTCGTTTGACTGTAGCCCTGAAAGCACCGAACCCGCAAGGCCTAACGAAAGTTTCGTGGCCTTGCGAAGTCGTCAACTCAAAATGTATTGCAGCAGGCGAGACTCGGACGCAGAAGAAACAGTCTGCCAGCTGCTTCACGGGTGGCCGTGTGAGACTCCCCCGCATTGCTCCCTCAGCCCCGATCTATACGACGTGGCGGGTATTACGTCCAATGTTCAGAAGCACTTCTCCAGCTGCTATAGCAATGTCAAACTTAGAGAGCACCTCAATCGTGTTCAGAAGATTTTGAACACCCACTCACCGGCCAATCCAATCTCCAATGTTCGATACTCGTTCCAACCCTCGTCATCTATTTACTCTCGTTCCTCCTGTTCACTTTCAGTGGCCGAGCTATTTGTCAGGACCACTCCGGCGTTGCGGCCTTACAAGAAGTCCCCCGTGTACACCACTAGTGTTGGGGAAACTGCGTGCTCTGATTCTCGTCCACTGCACCACCTAATCGATCGAACTACTGTGGACGCCACGAATCATTTTCAGCGACAATATGTCTCAGCTCTTCGTGAAAGCGCAGATAGTTTTGGGAGCGAGGTGCCCGTTGTGACCCACGGAGTGACGAAGAAACCTACTGTCGCTAAACTCACGGAACACTACGTACAGTGCAGGCTCAGATACATGGAAAGTCTGGACCGCCTCAAGCAGCATCTAGGACCGAGAAGTCAGAGCGAACAAGTTCTCGAGCTGTCTGGTCAATGGCCACGTGTCACTGCACAGGCTCTCCTTCGTTTTCTCGCGTCTAACTCGCCAATCGTGCTCCCTGAAAATTGGAAGAGATGTCTCATACATTTGGCTTTGCTCCTCCTTGAATTCCAACGTGCCCGACGACTGCTCCGGTTGTATTCGGACAACCTGCATGAAGAGTTCTACAAGGAATCAGAAAACGAAGGGTGCAATAAACTGGCTGTTGAGGAACATCCAGATTGGCTACTTATTCAGGTGTGTTTCTCATGGTATAGATGCATACGCCCGCTGATATGGTACACCTCATCCAATTCAGCTTCAAGGGAACTTCTTGATTCGTCGCGTCCAGGTTGACGTCGCCAACGAGATGATATCTCCCCGCTCTGGCAAGAATACAGCCATGCAGCTCAATATGGGAGAAGGAAAATCATCTGTAATCGTTCCTATCTCCGCCGCTGCCCTTGCCGACGGTGATCAAGTAGTCCGCGTCATTGTTCCAAAGGCGTTGACCTCGCAAATGTTCCAGCTTCTCGTGGATCGCCTCGGCGGGCTTGCCAACAGGCGAATATACTTCCTTCCATTCTCTCGTTCCGTCAACATCACTCCCAAACTCGTAGCAACCTTCCTTCAAGTTGTGTCGGAATGTATGCGCAATCGCGGCATTCTGGTCGTTCAGCCTGAACATGTCTTGTCGCTCAAGCTTGTGAGCGTAGAGAAACAGTTGACTCAAGTTGTGGACGATCAAGTTCCGACCCTATTGTTGAACCTTCAAAAATGGCTTCATTCTCGTTCGCGGGACATCTTAGACGAGAGCGACGAGATTCTGCATGTTCGCTACCAACTGGTGTATACCATTGGCCTTCAGCAACATGTAGAAGGCTTCCCTGAACGATGGGTGATCACCCAACAAATTCTTGGCCTCGTGAGGAAGTTCGCACCTTCGCTTCGAGAACGTTATCCGCTCGGAATAGAGTACGAGCACGGTCCGTCAGGATCATTCCCCCATCTCCGTATCTTACAAGAAGACACCGGTCGAGGCTTGATATCATGCATGGTGCTAGCCATAATGGAGGGACAACTTCCGAACTTTGACTTTCGACAGCACTCGCATGTCCTCAGGAACGCGATCCGGAGCTTTATAAGGTATCAGGACATCACTCGCGCAAAAGTCCAATTGGTGAAGGACCACTTTGAGCAAACACCCTTGTGGGGTGGTCTGTTACTGTTGCGTGGTCTATTGGCTACTCGCATACTTTTATTCGCTTTCGGGGAACGCAGGTGGAGGGTAGACTATGGCCTCGCTCCAACACGTACGATGCTTGCAGTCCCATACAGGGCCAAGGACGTCCCAGCGCAAAGGGCCGAGTTTGGACATCCTGACGTTGCCATCATACTCACGTGTTTATCTTACTACTATGGGGGTCTCAATGAAGAACAACTGCGGGCTTCTTTCGAGATTTTACTCAAACAAGACGACCCATCCTTGGATTATGGCCTCTGGGTTCGAGCATGTCCTTCCATGCCAAAAGACCTACTGAGCTTGAGCGGCATCAACATCAAGTCATCGGAACAATGGCAAAAGTTTCTGCTTCCGCTGTTCTCTCGGAACAAGGCAACGGTCGACTTCTACCTTTCACGGGTTGTATTCCCAAGGGAGGCCAAGGAATTTCCTCAGAAACTATCGTGCTCGGGCTGGGATTTGGCGGAGAAGCGGGAACGTTTGCTGACAGGTGAAGACTGGTTTCCTTGCAGTGTAGTGCCCGCTGGCTTAACTGTATTCAAGGGTTTTCGGGAACAAACGACGGTCGATATTTATTGCCCCTGCATATCACTCAACAGGATCCAAAACATCAGCTCGGAACGAATGCGAAGGTTCTCGCTTATCTTCTTCAGCCAGAGAATGACCATTATATGTGTACAACTCACAAGAGTGGCGAGAAGCGAGGTGAACGCCGGACCACTTCCGAGTTCCTAAAAATTGTGGTTTCTCAACAACCCGAGATTCGCGTCCTGTTGGATGTCGGAGCTCAAATGTTGGACCTTCAAAACCACGAGCTGGCCAAAGCATGGCTAGCCATCAGCCCAAATTCCTCGGCGGCCATCTACTTCAACGAGGATGATGAGTTGACAGTACTCACACGAGACGGCGGCACTCAACTCCTATTGTCGTCACCTTTCGCCCAGCAGCTGGACCAATGCATTATATATCTCGACGACGCTCATACGCGCGGTACCGACATCAACTTCCCCACCGGTTTCCGCGCGGCTGTCACACTAGGCCCCAAGGTCACCAAAGATCGTTTGGTTCAAGGCAAGTACGGTCTGCATTATCCGGGACCATGAATCTTATTGCGATCTACTCGTAGGGTGCATGCGGATGCGCAAGCTTGGCCACGGCCACTCCATCATGTTTTTCGCACCTCTCGAAGTTGATCAACGTATCCGTTATGTAGGTGGTCGTGGCCCTTGGAGCGACATTAGCGCCATGGATATCTTGCAATGGGCTATACGCGAGACATGCGACGAAATTCAGCAGCGTGCGCCACATTGGGCACAACAAGGGATGGACCACGAATCTCGATACGCTGCTTGGACCAGCTTCTGTAGCGACGAGCTGTCCTCGAGAGAGCTATCAGACGAGTGGCTTCAGCCAGAAGCCAAGAGTTTGGAATATCTCTATGGGCCACGCAACCATTTAAACCATGCGTTCCTGACTAACTCGGATATTCGCCAACGTTGTATGGAGCTCGGGGTCCCGATTCACCATGTTACAAGCTTGGATGAAGAACAGGAACGAGAGATCATTCATGAAGCCGAACGCGAGCGACAGGTGGAACGCCCCCCAAGGGTACCACCAGCTAACCACTCGATCCATCCAGATGTCGTTGCCTTTGTAAAGACTGGCGTCGTTCCTTCAAATACTTCCGCCCTTCGCCCAGCTTTCAAGACACTCGACGCAACCTCGGCAGCTTCGGATGAAGCGCACCTTTGGAATCCGCGTATATTGGCCACAAAGGACTTTGAGGAGACCGTCATATCATCGGGCAAGACAGACGATTACTTGCGCCCAGTGATGTGGGTTGTCTTCGGGAAAGCATCTGGCAACGAAGTGCTTGTCATTCTGAGCTCCTACGAAGTCAACCACCTGTTACCTGTAATCAGGTCAAGTGGCAAAGTCAGGCTCCATCTATACACACCACGTGTCTCCAGGTTCATGAAGCCCTGCGACGATCTTGCTTTGTACAGCGTCCCGGTGGTCCGCGCTGGATGGACGCCCTCCTCGTCACTTATGGATCAGTTGAACGTGTTTGCTGGACAACTGTACCTCAAGGATTACGAGACGTACATCCGTCTGTGTCGTTTCCTTTGCGTATACACAAGGGACCTGCAATCTGAAGAGAGTATTGAAGTTGGGATCGACGGATTCGTCGCGCCAAGGAACAGACCATGGCCCCTGCAAACCTTGCACGCGTTCCAGCACTCGCCACTGGAATCACTCAAGACGCTGATCAGCCTTCGTAGGAAGGGTCTGCGCTTTTCGGCGACACACATGGGGAAGCTGCTCGATGGATTGTTGCTCTCCGAAGATGATTTCGATGACAGTGAAGATGTGAGTTTCGTTTTGCCTCTTCCACGGTTGGGTGGCTGATGATCGAGGTGTCTTGCAGCACGCCAAAGACCACTAGTATCATACAATGACGAAAGGGGGCCAAGTAGTAGTTTTGCGATTTTGTACTTTATTGTTATCTGATATGTTACACGTATTGGACACGGTGACACCTGTAGATTTGAAACATGATCAGTGTGGCTACGTTCTATTGGCGGATACCGCGCGATCTACACGTATTGAAGGTGTGCTTCAAGAAGTGCTAATCGGTTGATCGTTCAATCCCACTATGCCACGGAATTCAATCCAAGTGACTCTTCAACCGCCACAGGACACGCTACGTATTGTGGGACAGTCATATTCGTTGGCGTTGATGGCCGGGGGCCGTGACGAACTTAGCAGCTCTTCGTTGTTCAAATACGTGAACACAAATTACACCTTTTCAGCACCAACTCCAAACTCAAGTTCAGATGTTCAGCTTGTTCCGTGAGCAGGTAGAGTTGGATCCTTATGCCATAAAAACACCATCGAACTAACGTTCCTCCAGCTACTACTACCTACAGTAAGTAAAGTGTCAGGTATTGACTCACATGCCAGCGGTTGCGGTATATCCAGCACCACAGTGTTCTTGAATCTGACCTCAGTTGGCTTTAAAAGCGTATAGTATTTATGGATGCGTCCCCATGTGACGATTCTCAACGCAGAGCCCACTCACAGCAGGTCCTTAGTGGCGACATGTCCTTGATTGCACCTCCGGGTCCTCCAAAAGTAAAATACAGGCTGTACAAGAGGAGGTTCTCTGGCCTATTTGCTTTCGTATGCCCCCCCTTTTCCTTTGTCCCATTTACTTCATTACAACGCAGTTCGTCCTCGGTCTCGTTACTAGTATACCCGTGGCTTGGTTCGGTCCAATTACTCTAGAAGGTAGCTTCGTAATATCCATGCATCAACTCCATCTCAAGCTCTTTGTTTCAGCTGCCTCGGAGATGGGAATAACAGTAGACCAAGTCAATTGGCTTAGCAATATCATGAATTGTGTATTTATTCCCGTTTCGCTCCTCGTCCCCGCCCTCTACTCTCGCTTCGGCATCACGCGTTGTGTATGTCCATCCATCCCTATCTGTCCCTTTGCTGATTGACATCTAGACTCAAATCGGCACACTCCTCACACTCATCTCCGGATGGGTTCGTTACGCCGGGGTCCCTACCTCTCCTTCTCAGTCTTCTTACACTCTTTTAATGTTTGGACAGGTTTGTCACCACTTCCCTCACTGTACGTTGACTCTATTGTGATCTTGATCGCAAAGGTATTATCTGCCGCCGCACAACCCATATTCGTGGTTCTTGGTCCGGCGTATTCTGAAAAATGGTTCGATCTCAAGAGTCGTACTACCGCAACTATGGTCATCGCAATCTGTTTGTACGCTCCGCCTCCTCCTTCCTATCGATCTAATACGCTTGTGTCAGCCAATCCAATAGGTTGTGCAATCGGCGAGCTACTCGCTCCCCTTGTTGGAACTGTTCGCCAATCTGTCAGTCGAGCCCATCCATCTTCCCATTCACTCTTCTACCTACCAGTGATGCTCATCACCTTCTGTCCGCCTAGATTTTTGTTCTGGCAATCATTTCTACAGCCGTTTTACCTATCGCGCCTCTCATCCACGGCTCCCCTCCCACTCCCCCATGTAAGCTCCAAACTCTTTGCCTACCTCCCTGACTCAATCCTTATCTACATAGCATATGCTGGTTCCAAGCCCCCTCAATCCCTCGTATTGCTTTGCCGTGCTGTTCTGGGTTGGTCCGTCCCACCAGATGCATACATGACTTTTCGTGAGCGCCTTGACTTCGTCATCACTGTTGCACTCTTTGGAGCACTAGTGGGTGCTACCACTGCTTTTGGTTTGTTATCTGCCGAGTGGCTCGTAAGTGCTAGTCCTTTCCCTCGTTCTGTGTACGCATGAAACTCTTCAATCGCCGTCCCAGGGACCCATGGGGTATTCAGACACTACTGCTGGATTAATGAGCTCGACCTTGTTACTTGCGGGCATCTTGGGTTCAGTCGTCTCTGCACCATTTCTCGACCGAATTTTCACCCACAGACTCGGCCTCATGGCCAAGATCCTGGCCCCGATCGTGGCAGCAGGCTGGTTCTCATTGATCTGGGCTGGTAAGTGTTCTTGCCTCTACGCCCACAGTAGCCCTGACCGCACCAAGTCCGCCCAAATAACACGACTATGCTGTTTGTCATTTTCGCCGTGATTGGGATTTGCTCCTTGATGATGCTCCCCATCGGATTGGAGCTCGGAGTCGAACTTACGAGGAACGCCGATGCAAGTGCGGCCATTTTGTGGTGCAGGTGAGCACCGTACTTGTGTGCGTCACAATCCAGCCACACCTACTCCTCACAGCGGGAACCTGTTCACCATTACCCTCATCATCGGTATGCTCATTCTGGTCCCTTTGGCCATGACACTAATCAGTGTGTTACCTTTTTAGCGGAAAGTGCGCTTCGTGCCTCCTCGACTGCAAACCCGCCGTACAATATGAGCCATGCTTTGATCTTACATGCCACGACGGTTATGATTTTCGGAGCGCTAGTATTCTTTGTACATGCGCGGCAAGCTCGCCGAGAGCTGGATGAGAGCATGGCAACGGAAAATGAAATATCCAAGGTTTGACCAGTGGCACGAGCCTGAGGGCCCTTGCAGCTACCACATGTATATTAGGTCATGTTCGACAAAAGCGGGACGTCGGGTGCACGGATAAACCATAAGATTATCGACGGGGATGGTCGAGGAACTCACGGACGTACTGCGCCCAGGCCACTGTCAGCATCACGTTGCGTCCGTGGTGGTTGAAGTTAGCCCGCTCGCAGTGGCCCGGGGCCGTATCATGATCTATTTCATGTTTCAACTGCCTGGGCTCGGAACTCATGCTCTCCGATGAGGCCCACTAGTGGCGCGTGAAGTCATCGTTCTATACTACTAGTACACCAATATGCATGTTCAATTGCCAGCCGTACGTCCAGACCTAGTGTAAGTAGACCGTAAAGTTCACCATGGTTACGGTGTTTGTCGCCCGCCATGGACGTCGGCATCGGACTCCGACTCGGAGTCCGTGTTGGCTCCGCGCGAAATGGCACCCTTCCCCAAGTGACCTGCCTCGACTCCCGATGAGCCACTCAACTCATCCAAGAGAGCCTGCCATGCTCACCGAGTCTTTTCGATTAGGACTCCTTGGAAGCAACCCAACTTCGTGGTGGGGTTTTTCTACAGGAAATCGTCGGTAATTGCCGGACAACTCATGTACTAATTGAGATTGGCTTTGCAGGTTCGCTCATCGGTGACTGCTGCGCAGGGCTTCGGGAACAGGCAAGTTGTTCCATCTTCAACGTGTCTGCCTACCCAAAGTTGTGGGTGCAGTCCTGTGCCGAAGACTGCCAAAGGTAGGTGGCGCCGGGAGACCGTCGTTCACCATAATTGTGATGACTTCTTGCCTTGAGTTTCACCCTTTGTTCTCTATCAGCAACGGTGTAGGTCCTTCCTGTGCTATTCATACTCAGACATTCGATTTAGAAAAATTTCAGCACAGATCCCCGTGTATAGGGATGGAGCTACAAGCGTTCTGCCACTTCCTCTCTCCCTCAAATGCCTTGCCACTCTCAACTATCTTTTGTTACCTAAATGTCTCACCGTTTGCCTGATCCCGGGCAGCCTTCTACGTTGCTATACATCATCACACATGTCTTCCATCCTCTCCAGCTCCCTGATGGGGATGATCACAATATCTGCGACGATTGGTCTCTAGCCCGAGTTGTCGCATCTGTGGCGCGTCAATACAGTAACCGTGTCTACGAACTTCGATGGGAGAGCATTTTACGAATGCTGGACAATCTGGAGGCCACTGTCCAGTTTGAAAGTCTGGACCAGTCCCAAACCGTCGCTCAGCTTAACGGGATGAACGCAGGAGGTAAGCATCCGAGCCATCATGTTAGCCCAAGGCTCACATTATGTAGATGTCCTCGCGCTTCTCGTCCGTGCCCAGAATGCCGGCATCTTGTTCAGAAAGCAGAAAGATACCACCATTTTCGAGTCTTTCGAGCTGTCGCCAACGGCTGAGAATGTGATGACTACACAAGGAAAGCTCATATGTTCATATCCTGGACCAGCGATCGAGATCCCCAATGCTGTATTTGAAGATGCGGACTTTCTTTCCGAGCGTGCGAATTTCCTCGTTCGTATGAACGATGATATCCTTGACGCTGCTCCAACGAGCCGCAAGGCTCAGTCCACCGTTATCGAAGCCCGGGACACCACGCATCCACGCTACATTACTGAACTGCTTACTGGCATCTTACGAAGCATTGGTCGCCCTGCCGATATCGTTCGGATTACCAAACGCGTTGGGGATGACATCGTATGGAACAACTCAAAGCTGCCCTGGCGCCGGTCATCGCTCTGGCTTCTTATCAGAGTTGCAATTCAGAGCTCTCTCGATCGATCAGCTCTCGGAAACGACGTGTACAAGCGTTTCATGTTATTTTTCATGTGTCGCCTCGCGAATGAAGGGATGGTTGCGGAACTGTCTAACGACCTGCTACAATTTATGTCAGCGAAGATCAGCCGACGGTTGAGGAAGCTTGGTTCTTCTGTGCCGGACTGGCTTTCAGGCGTTGCGCTGGATACATGCATTTCCCTCCGATCGATTCTAGAGAAGAGGTGGAGAGAGGTACAGGCTACTCAACGTGCATCGCCACCCTGGGACCCGTCTCGGCTTGATCTCACCCAAGATACCAAGCTATCGCTCTCAGCCAGTGGCAGTCATATTCGAAAATGTCTCGCTCCCCGTATCTTCAATCCTGCATTTGTCTCCTTCGACCCCACCACCACCCTCGAGGTTCACTTGACGACTTTCTTTTTTCTGATGGGGCCTTTTTTGAGGACGCATACCGAACTGAACCCCATGTTACGCTCTATGATGTCGAGCAGGCGGTTGACAGCACGATGCCCGACCTTTGGCATTTGCTCCTGACCGGGCGATGAGGGAGAGCGATAGATCGACACGACTACGCTGCGAGATTGTACTATTGCATGTCTACGGGAAAGCGTAATATATGTGACGAGCGAGAGGTCGGGTGGCAGCGCAGAGCGCTGTCCGGCCCCCCAGCCGACCTGGGGCTATTGGTGAGCTGCGAGGAAAAGAAAGCTAGCGCGCCACTTCCAACCGCTCGGCCAAGGACCAAGCTCCGTTGTTCCGCTCGTGCCTCGTTACGAAACGGAGCCAACATCAACAGGTTATACTATCATGAGACCGGTGTTGCAAAATGCGCACACCACTCGCGAACACGTCGTCATTCGTCATCCATACATAAATAAAAAACTACATAGAATCATGTAGGCCTATGTACAATATGGGTTACAATTAAAAAAAGCACTTGAAACAACAAATTGATGTTGCCAGCACGATGCCGGCTCAGCAGGTGTAATTGACAGGGAGTTGCAAATTTTCCCGCGTGTGGGATGGGTGTCACACTGTGACATAGTACTGAATTAATCTCCGATGTGCCGAAGTGCTGGACGAACCCATGAACAAACTTTCTCACCTGTCAACAGTCATTCCCAATTGCAACTCCGCTTGAATTTGTCACACCCTGAAGGTCGAGATCAAGGGGACGGTTACAACTCACATCTCATATAAATCCTTGCAGAAAAATATGTTGAAGATGGAAGAGAGTATGTACTATCCATGTGGATTTTTTTTGGTGTTTTTTTGAGATCAATCTCGCTGGTTCCTAGCTGTTTTTCGTCAGAAACTGGGGTGTCTGTGCATAGATTTGAAGCCGACAGAGATAGAACACCTTTTTTTTCAGAAAAAAAATACGAGGTTCTATAGAAGGTCTATTCCAAGTTATATCGATGAGTCTAAGTGATTGCTTGCATTGTGTGTTGCAGTGGAATGGATTTTGCATCTCTAGGGCATTTTGCAACACCAGTCTCACGATAGTATCGGAGTTCCGGTCCATATGAATACGAGGCTCCCTTTCGACACTGAGAATCAATATTGATATACTATGTAGCATGTGTTGCGATCGTCGAGTATCATACGAGGATTTAGTATAGGGTACATCGGAAAGGTGTTTGCATGACTTTGCTTGCTCCACCATGGAATACCCGCAACGTGATGCACCCGTCTCGGAACATGCGAGCGATCATCGAGGACCATGTCCTCTGTATGCGTGACTCCCGGGATGCTTCAGCTTTATTCTGGTATCGATCAGCCACTCTGGTACTTCAGAATGAGAAGCCTGCGCGGGTGAAGATAAGTTCACGTACCATGTCGCGTTCTTGCAGAATGATCCTCAAGAGAACTTGTGTTCACGATCTTCTTCAGCTAGACAAGAATATGAATATGTGGGAGTGCGGCGAGGCACGTTGGTAATTTCAGGGAAGATGGAAGCATGGAGGCTACAGCATGGTCGACGAAAGGGGTTAAACTTCCAACAAGATGGACCTGCCGCAGTATGTGAGGCTGTGAAGGAAGCAGTGGAAGTTTGGGTACATGGGTACGCGGAAGAAAGCTTCCTTTGACACTGCCACGTTTGCTTGGGAATCGGCGCTTAAATTTGCGGTGTTGAGTCAACAACGCTGTTTGTTCCTACGACTCCGTGTCGACTCCGCGGACGACGACGGGTCTCGCGTTCTTTTTCTCGATCTCTTTAATCTCTCAAGTTCATTATATTTGGAAAATTTAAACCAGCGAGGCAATTGCCAATGGCAAGCGTTCAAGTTTCATCTTGACGACAGTAAGTTTTTGTATACTGCTTCGTGCGGGAGGAGTGCATACACTAACAATGAGGCTGTACTAGTATGACTAGGCACAACTTACAGGAGCCTGGTACCTCCGTTATGTCTGGGCCTACCGAACCTTAAGGTTGGCGAGAACCGCCGTGGGCACTGGTATTTCGCCATCTGTGGGCCCCAGCATCATGTCTCGGGTCGCCGAATTGATAACAACGTAGGTCCATCCTGTGTTGTTCAGACTCAGCCGTTGAACCCGGGCCAGACCAAATTGGTCGCCACAGATCGATCAATATAAGGACTGAGCAACGTGAACATCATGCTCTCTGCTTTCACCCTTTCTCAACATTTCGCCGTCGAACTGCAAATCTACTTAACTGTCTGAATGTCTTCCCCTCTACTTGACCCTGGCGACCTTGGTACATTGGAATACATCGTTACGCATGTCTTTTGTCCTATCCAACTCCCCGATGGGGATGACCGCAGTGTCCGCCACATTTGCTCTCTAGCTAGAGTAACTGCTTCTGTCCTACGTCTCTACTGTAGCCATGTCGACCAGAGCAATATCCCCCGATGGCATAGCATTTTACGAATGCTGGATAATTTGCAGGCCATTGTCCAGTTTGAAAGCTTGGACCGGTCCCAAACTGCCTCTCAGCTTAGCGGGATGAACGTAGGAGGTAAGCCTTTGGACCTCCGCAGTATCCCAAGACTCACATTATGTAGATGTCCTCGCGTTTCTTGTCCGTGCCCAGAATGCAGGCATCTTGTTCAGAAAGCAGAAAGATACCACCATTTTCGAGTCTTTCGAGCTGTCGCCAAAGGCTGAGGATGTGATGACTACACAAGGAAAGCTCATATGTTCATATCCTGGACCAGCGATCGAGATCCCCAATGATGTGTTCGAAGATGCGGACTTCCTTTCCGAGCTTGCGAATTTCCTCGTCCGTATGAACAATGATATCCTTGACGCTGCTCCAACGAGCCGCAAGGCTCAGTCCACGGTTATCGAAGCCCGGGACACCACGCATCCGCGCTACATTACTGAACTGCTTACCGGGATCTTACGAAGCATTGGTTGCCCTGCTGATGTCGTTCGGATTACCAAACGCATTGGGGATGACGTTGTATGGAACAACTCAAAGCTGCCCTGGCGCCGGTCATTGCTGTGGCTCCTTATCAGAGTTGGAATTCAAAGCTCTCTCGCTCGATCATCTCTCGGAAATAAGATGTACAAGGAATTCATGTTATTCTTCATGTGTCGCCTTGGGAATGAAGGGATGGTCAGGGAACAGTCTAACGACCTGTTGCAA
>JBBPJX010000072.1:0-30995 GCA_038088955.1 Neotropicomus parvogracilis
TCTGACGACGCGAGACGCGAAAACGTGAGATACACACCGTGTCGAGTGGGAGCGGTCTCTTCGTCTTCGCGGGCGCCGGCCGCGCGCGTTCAAAGCTGCCGGGGTACTCTCTCGCCGCGGGTGGGAGAAAGGCGCGTTCGTGCTCGCCCTTGAACGAACGCGCGCGGGACCGCGAGTTCCTGCGCACAACCGGCGCAGTCACGTCATCGCAAACGGCAGACGCCCAACACAGGTCGATGAAACACTCCACGGGCGAGAGAAGCAGTTGGTCGTCCAGGGCGTCCAAGCACGAGGCGTCCAGGTCGACTCCGCACAACGCACAGTCGTATGCGATGGAAAGAAGACCTGGGTTGGACAGCATCCGCCAGTCCGTCGTGCTCTCCTCGCACGTTTTTGGGTCTTGATCATACATCACGTATGGTTCACGGGGAGACGGGACGAGGGGGGATGGAGGAGCGCTGTTGGTCCAGCCATACGCCCTCTCAAAAGGACCATCGACAATAGAGCGGGTCGGTGGCCGGGGAATAGGCTCGTCAACTGGACTGAAACAAAAGCTCAACTGTGAGACATGTCAGCGAAACAAGGTCAACACACACACGACGAGACCATGTACGAAGACTCACCGGGGAGTCTGAGACAAGGTCGTCTATGCTGATGCATGCAGATTTTGGGAAGGAGAGGCGCTTGGGACCATATTTGTCTCCAGGCGTGAACCAGTCCACCGAAAAGCTAGTCTTGTCAAAGTCCATTTGCAAGAAGGACAAGAACAAGAATTAAAGAACGGAAGCACAGACTGGAGAAAACCTAAAGTCTGCGGAAGAGGGGGATGAAAGAAGGGCTGGGGAGAAGCAACAGAGGATCTGAAGACAAGCGTGCAATTGAGAGGGGGAAGGTACTAGATACACGCGCGTACAAGCCATTCGCAACTCTTCTTAAATAACCGTATGTCGTACCAGATCCAGGGAAGCGGCGAATGACCCTTGGACCCAAAAGTGGCGGGCTCGCATGACAGGCAGTGGTACAGCTACCAATCAACTTGGAGGATCGTCATTATTCAGCTTGCGGGTTTCCCTTCCCTACGTAACGTGAATCCGAGGCTCAAGAAACCGGGCAGATTTTGGAGCAAACCAGGGACGTCGCTCGCAACCGTCCAGTCAAAATGATGAGTTGAGGCGGAGTCGGATATTGGCGGTTTCGAGGGGTGCGAGGCTTCCATTAGTAATTTAGCACAGACGGAAATGTACTGATTGAGGGTAACGTATATGCCAAGGAGATGGTACACAGTCCACGAGAGCGATAATGAAAACGCATAAGTACGAATTATAGCGAACGTGGGGCTGCGACACACTCGCTACAGAAAGAAAAAAAGAGGTATGTGTCGAGCAGAGGCCGAATCGGTAAACAGACAGAAGAAGAAAAAAAAGGGAATAAAATAACGGAAAGTGTGAATACAAGTATAGACGGTTCGCGAAAGCCAAGTGAATAAAGAGAGGGTCAACCAATAGCCCAAAGGTATTTCACGTCTCCCGAGTGACCACCTGCGCTTGCCGAGCGTAGACAATATTCGACCGAGACGGAAATCCGGAGCCAAACCGATCTCATCCACTTGATTCAGTTAGACGTCTTTACGAGCTTTCGTTGGTTCTGTGATTCGTTCGCGGAGAGGGAGAAGACAGGAGACCGGGGCGACACATGTGCAGAGAGGGGTATCAAGGAGGAGTGCAAATATTGTCCGTGGTGAACTTCATGCCAATGAGTTAGTTCGCTCCGTTAATGGCTTCGTGCTCGGCTTCAACGCGCATTTCCGGGATTTCAACGCCCGTACCAGCAACACCATTCTCTTCACCAATGCCATCTACCACGCCGATGACATCCTCCTCTACACCCTCCCCAATCTCATTCGTGCCCAGGCCTGCACCACTCACGGTGTTTCCACTTGCTGATCGCCTTGAACCGCCCTGTGGTCCCGACCGTGGCGGATTGGCGCACCGGTCTTTCCCATGGGCAATACGTAGGTTGGCATAATCTGGCTTGTTCTTCACACCGTCAATCGCCTTGATGGCATTAGAAATGTTCGTGAAGTTAACGAATGCACAGTTCCTTGTAGGACAGGGCCGCATAGTTCTGTCAATACCAGCTCGCGTGAGAACGACGGGCACATACTTTTCCTTCAGGAAGTTGACAAGCTCGATATCGCCATACTCCCCAAAGTCTCTTTTGAGTTTTTCCTCACCGAACAGTTCGAAATCTTCAACATTGCCAATGTATACGTTCCGGGTAGCACCAGAATGCACTGCCAATGCCAGCGAAGGTGAAAGTGGACCCGAGTTCTTTCCCCAGCCAATCTTAAGGCGACGGTTGTTGAGCGTTAGGCCCTGGTACGAAGACACCTGGAAGAACGTAAAAGCGGCAGCTGGGTCGACAAACGTAACGAACTAGATAGATGCGCCATGAACCCATCAAAACCACGCGCAGCATGCAGGAAAAAAACATACCGCAATGTGCTTGTCTTGCATGTATCGCACACTTTGCAACACACCTCCTCTGATAGCGTTACACAGGTCCTCAGTGGTCGTCTCTGGGTGGATGTTTCCCAAGTACACTGTTCTGTTCAGTCCCTGCATTCCCACACCAGCGGATAAGCCCATCCCATCTGGTGAAAACGCTGCGTATGGGGAGAATGGACCGCCAAATGGGGCTCCAAATGGTGCAGCAGAGTTGGGCGTGAGGGCGGCAGATTGGACAAGGGACTGCGCAGCAGCAGCCTGAGCAGCTTGAGCGGCGGCTTGCTGCGATTTGGGGATGTAGGCACATCTGTCCTTGCCGTAGTTAACACGTTTGCCTGCCCAGGCAGGCTCCGTGGGTAAAGTGTTGACCACCTTAATGACAGGAACAAGCCATTAGCCACGCTTGCCACGAGATCAAGCAAATATGCAGTACACACCTTGGTGGCCACCGAAATGCTCAAGAAGTGTACAAATCCGATGTTCTTGTCCCTCACAATCTTGACTTGGTCAATCAAGCCGAACCGACTAAGCTCATCCCTCAACATCTCCTCAGTCATCCCTTCGTCAAGTCCACCTAGATATACGTTTCTACTCGCGTTACTTTGTTGGATCGCAAGCTGGACCTGCGCGGGGACGGGCGACGGCTTTCCCCAACCGATCTTGAGCTCTTGACCGTGTAGAGATAACTTCTTGATTGTTGCATCGGCATGGAACGAGGCAGCCGTTTGTCCGTCAAGGAAGGAGAGGAATACACAGGATTTCTCCGGAAGGACTCGGATAGACTCAAGGGGCCCAAAGTGAACAAGGTTGAGGAGCTCATCGACAGATGCAGTTGCGGGCAAGTTTCCAATGTAAACGGTACGTGCGGTTGTATTAGGAGCGCCAGTCATAACAGCAGACAGGGCTGCAGGAGAGTAAGCACCAGGTGTAGGTGGGATGTTAACGTTCAACGAAGGCAGACGTGGTTGCTGCGAAAAGTTCTGTCACCAAAGCAAATATTAGACAACGGATGTAGCACCAGGTCATCCATATACGATCTGAGGCAACCATACACACCTGTCCAAAGTTTCCCGACTGGCTCGAATAGGGGAATCCGCCCAGCATCCCCACGCTTGGAAGACCCATGCCGAGCATTCCATAACCGAATGCTCCAGCGCTGTAAGGGCTGCCTCCGTTTGCATGCCCTTGTTGTCCCGCCTGTTGCTGCTGGGCAAATCCAGCGCCTGTGTGAGGACTCATCTGCGCACCCATTTGCATCGCTTGGCCGTTGACGGCTGTGTTGATACTAAGCGAAGGAGTAGAATATAGTGCATTAGGCGTGAAAGCAGGAGAAGAACTTGGCTGGAACGATTGAGAAATCGATGCTTGGGGACCATATCCGTAGTTGGCAAATGCGTCACGGTTGGCGCCGGAATTGGCCGGAGTGGTGAGACCATTGGAGGTTGCGCCATTGAATGAAGTAGGGGACCAACGAGCTTTTTTGGCATCTGGGCCACCGACGGAATCCATAGACCTCTGGCCAGACGCATAAATGAAGGTATTAGCGACGTAGAACCGTCAGCGGAAAAAATACTAACCTTCATCATGTCGAGGTCAAAGCCGTAAGGATAGCGAGTTGCGAAGGCTGTTTGAGAGTCGTCCATTGTGTGTTTGTCGGGCAAATGGGAATCCGCAGGAAAGTGAATGGAGAGAGGGAATTGGCAACGGCGGAAAGTCGTTGAAGGAAGTTTCAACGAATGATAATGAAACAGAGATCGAGTAAAGTTAGAGAAAGAATGACCTCAGAAAGCAGAGGGAATAGGTAGAGAGCGTGGGGGATGTGGTTTGGGAAGATATGCAACGCGAATGGATAAAGAAGCGTCAAAAGTGCAATTTTCAGCAAACTTTTTGAACACTTCTCAAAGTGAGACAAACGAGTGTGTGTGCTGGCGAGAAATGGGGGAGAGCGAAGAAGAAAAACACGCACAAAAAGCAGATAGAGGGGGACTAGAGGGAGAGAAGATTGTGCTGTGCTTATAGATAGAGGTAAAAGGTTGGTAAAGGGTTAAGGACAAGACCAAGATTGACGAGATCAGAGCCTACGCCCTAGAGACGGGGAGAAATACGGTGTCAGCGTGTCCCAGACGAAGCGACATCGGCGGGCGATGCATGTCACAAGCATCGCGGACGACGGGGAGAATGGCGAGGAAATGGGGAGGGTACTCACGTCGAGAAGGAGAGGGACGACGAGGAGGACGAGGACAAGGGCGCGTATGACGCTCGTCAAGCAACAAGTCTCGTCAAAGCTGGGCAAGTGAGAATGCGAAAAAAAAAAAAAAGCAACACGAAAATGCACCAAATTTGTCAGATAACCAACTCTTCATTTACTTCCATCACAATTAGATATTTTCACCACGCACGGACCCTGGATGTTAATTACATAACGTAAAATTAAAAAATATATATATATATCTAATCTATTATTTTCTCACCGCCTCCCACAGACCGTGTTCGCGCGTCGCCGCCAGCTCTGCGTCCAGGACGTCCGCCTTCTCCTCCTCCTCCAACTCTGCATCCAAAGCCTCTTCGTCAGTCTCGTCCGACATCAACTCTTCCTCTTCGATCTCCGCACTCGCACCACGTCGCGTCCTCGTTGCTTCACGCTCGTACGTCCGTGTGAGGCAAGCTAGTGGACTCGTCTTCCATGTAGATGGCGGGCAGACGAGCGGCGTGTATATGTCCCGATGAATCGAGAGTCGGGGAGGATCTACAGACAGAGCCGCCGCTCCGGCGTCGGGATCAACAGATGCGTCTAGGGGGTTCGATTCGGTAGCATTTGCGGAGGCCTCAGTAAAGACATCATGGGATGCTTCCAACGACTTGAAATACGCCTTATGACTATGATGGCGTGCACCGATGGCTTCCACCGCGTGTTCAACAGCACCGACAGTGATCTATAATTCAACTGGTTAGAATGCACACCAGCAGTCCCTCGAGAACACACCTGATCGCCATGTCGCCATACCCGGCTTCGTTGTTTCAGTCTCGTCTCCCTTTCCCTCCACACGACTGCCCTGTGTATGATGTCCGTCACGAACGATACCGTTGCGGCTTGCAAGCGTTGAACCAGTTGGGCGTCGATGGACTCTGTGATCGCAAACCCTTCTTCGTCATGCTCGAGGGAAGAATATAATCTAAGCGTAAACGCAGGTCTGTTAATCAGCACTCAAACGGATCAGACTCGGTCCAACTCACCCCATCAACCTCCCCAACGCGCCCAAGTTCAACAAATCCATGCCCTGGTCCCGAAGATACGCCGCATCGATACCCAACTCGGCGAACTGGGCCTTCAGCTTGTACGGAAGTGTCATGCCTGGTTTGTTCTTCTTGGGCACGCCCTCTGGCAGCTCTGCTTCCCCGTCGGAAAGTACTCCGGAACACGGCACAGAGGTTGAAAGGACCGAGGTTTCGCTCTCCTTCGGTGCTGCTTTCTTCCCTGGCTTGAGCTTCCCTATACCTTCGGGCGTGGTGCCATCCCCGTGAAGTAACGCTCTTTTTCGACGCATGTAAAGCCGCTTCTGAACGCGACGGCGTGAACGAGGAGAGAGCAATGACAACTCCAATTCAGCATTCTCTTCTGAACCCGGAGGTCCTTTGTTGGTGAGGACGGTATTGTCTTGCGGGGACGTAAACGCACTGCCAGGTCCAGGCCGGGAGGATTCGTCGAGCGGAATAGGCCGAGAGGGGATAACCAAGGGAGACGAACCCTGAGCAGGACGACTCGTCAAAGTAGTTTCGCTCGCTGCCTGGCCCGCAAGATCAGCAGCCCCGGATATGGCCAACAGTACAGGGTCGATAACCACTTTGGGCGAAGGCTCAGGAACATTGCCGATCTCCGGCGACCCAGTGGTCCGATTCGATAGGCTCGACACACGAGTAGGAAAGGCGTCATCTCTGTGCTCTGTTGCGACTGAACCCTCTCGACTTTTTCTTCTGTCTTCCATCGCTCCTTCACCCTCCCGTAACATGCTATCCAGAACCAGCAAATGGGAAGCTTCCAAACGGCCCATCAACGCCTCACGTTTTTGTGCGAGTAAGGTTAAAGAGTCTTGGGAATTCGATGTGGGTTCAGGTGATACAGAGTGGCGATCTGGTGGCGGGGAACCTTTGTTAAATACGGTCTGTTCTCGAGCCTTGCTCCGAGCACGTCCCTTTCCGGAACCGAGTGGCCGTCCTCGTCTTCGCTTTGATGGCTTGATGTCCACTTCTTCTGTGACAGTGGGAGCATCAGTCCCCTGCACAGATGCAAGATGCTCCTCGTTGATGATCCAGGACGCCATGCATTCCTCAGCGTCGATCCAAGCCTGGCTGACTTCGAGTGCAGGTTCGCATAAGTCCTCATCAGAGCCTGCGCCATAACCCGAGCGAGACTGCGAATCAGAGTCTACTTGCATCTCCACGTCCCAACGCTCGTCCACGAGACCGTCCTTCATGTCCGTGTCGTCGTCGCCTCGTTGCATGGTCAACATCGCAGCGCCGTCTTCCAGCGCCTCGAGGTACATCCATACCTCCCATTCTGTCTTCGTCGGGACGCAGGCGGCCACGAGATCTGGTCTCCATCTGGAGTGCACTGAAATGGCGCGAAAAAATGCGTCGCGTTCAGATGGCGTCCAGCTAGTGTGTGGCTCGATGCCCTCCTCGGCGGCGTCCCCTGTATCGATCTGTTCCTCGTTCTCCCGCGATCCTATCCATAGCCCCAGATGCGTGCGAGTGTCTTTGAGGTGCTGGACGAAGGAGGGGAGGTACCCGCCTAGAACATCATATTCATGATCCATACAACTTTTTGGAATGAAACGTTGGGGCAACAAAAGATCTAGCGGTTAAATAGAGGAATCACGTAGAACTGAATTCGTTTGTACGTCACGGCAGAGCATCCTAATGAGGTTGGGTTCGGTGCGCTTTGAGGCGTAGCAGAAAGTGGCAGGAAAAAAAAAATAGGGCTCAACCGGGAATTGAACCCGGGTCACGTACATCTTCACCATCTCGATGGCGGGGAAACACCCGAAGCACGTATCATGCTACTAGACCATTGAGCCGTCGGTAGGAAATCCGCAAAGTTTTATGTCAGGGTTGATCGACAGAGTGAGACCCTCACCATTATTTCCTTAGCGCCACAATTGGATTCATTTACACAACGGATACGTTCGACTGCAGCTCTGGGTGGCCATTGTATCCAGCTTTCCACATACGCAACGATCGTTGCGTTCGTAGGTCCCTCCCATCCAGCCCAGGACCATGCAGGGAAGTCGACTCGGCGATGTGGTGGAGTATCATGGAATCATGTCAAGGCCCTCGGAAGGTCGTCTACCGAATCACCCCTTGTAATAGGTTTCTTTCAAGCGTGTCAACATGGCCGAAAATGCGCTGAGCGAGTCAGCATCGTGAGTCATCTTTCGTTGTGTACGAGTTTACGAGTCTCAAGTACCTTGTGAAATCGTCGTAGTCGATCCGTGATTCCACAGCAGTAGAAACACTTAGGACACCCTAGTCAATGACACCCTCTGCCCCCCAGTCAGATAGTTCCACACCGTCGAGCGCTGCCCCCCGTTGTCCATCTGATTTGGTGAATTGGACTCGTCTAGAGATTCGCAACACTGCAAGGAGTTGCATTCAAAGTAGACCTGGTGATTGGTGAAGAACAGATGTCGTGGTGAGAGGAATACCTCCTGGAAGGTCCATGACCTGGTTCCCCCAACGTCACGCTGAGATGTGTTGAGAGAGAGTAAGCATTACCGACGACAGCTGGGGAACCACGCTTTCTAGGGTCCCCACACACGGCAGTCTGCTATGAGCGCTATGGCCAGGGGAGACGGTGCACCACTGTAGACGGCACTCATTAGACTGATCTGCGCTAGGTCATTCTCCTGCTCCATGCATAATGGGGGTTTTGGGATCCGCCCGTCTTACTTCCAGAGCAGGCGTATCGTGATACTCTCCGATATCGATGACCTCGATTGCATCGGATCCATCCTCCACAAGTAGCTCGGGCTTGTTGGCGCTGGCGTCCCTCGGCCACCGGATCGCCATCCCTGTGTACACGTACCTCGGGTACGGGCCCATTCCTTTTTCGCACCCGTTCCAATACAGCTCCGGCTCGAGACAGTAAATTATCCACCCTGTGACCAACAACAACGCGCCTCCACTTTCGATGGCTCCAACGTCTTCGATGGACAAGAAAGTTTGCGAAGAAGATGAAGCGGCACAAGTGGACACGTAGAAAGGAGCTTGATGGATTGAACAGGACCGAGGGAGGGTATCTGGGTCATCTTCCCGATCGCCCTTTGCAAATATTTCTTCTCCTCACTCGATGGGATGATGGCCCGCGAGACTGGTTAGTGATGCTTCCAATCGGCTGCACCGCTCATACGACGCTTGCGTAGATTCCACGACGGCTAGATAAGGGTCGAAAGGAGGCGATTGCTGGAGGCGTTCCACGTCG
Source organism: Neotropicomus parvogracilis (assembly GCA_038088955.1). Lineage (NCBI taxonomy): Eukaryota > Fungi > Basidiomycota > Agaricomycetes > Boletales > Boletaceae > Neotropicomus > Neotropicomus parvogracilis. Next base: position 8,986 of record JBBPJX010000072.1, read on the forward strand.
TGTGGAGGAGCTGAATTTGGATCTGGACGCTTTGGTGGCATGTGTGCAGGGGACACTTCTCCACGATGTGGCTAGACAGAGGCGATCTCGAGAAGAATCTGAAGCGGGATCCATCTACCGGAAAGCCTTCGTTGTGACAAGTCTAGGCGCCTCGTGGGTGATAAAAGTTATACTACATACAGTGCATGCGGGTAAGTGGTCACCACCGCCTTCACCTTAGTTGGCAGGAGGAATCTCGAAGCAACTACCACCACTTCATGGAAAGAACTCGAATCCAGTTCTGCAGTTGGGAGATGGCATGCACTGGTTTGGGTCTATGAGACCAGTCGAGTCTTACCAGTATACCATCCACTGTGACGTGGTCAGCGGCACGACCTCAACTACAAGGGTACCAGTCCCTATTGAACGATCTACAAACACAGTGTGTAATAGACAAGATGGGAACAAGACACGAGAAGAAAATCCATGTGGATCAATGCAAATGAACCGAGACTTGGAAGAAGAAAGACCATACATGTCGTATGTATCATCCACACAACTCATCACAACCACCCTTGACACCTATTCTGTGAAATCTAGACCTTTAGAGAGGACGAGAAGCCTTCTCAGCCATGGGTGCAGCGGGGTGCGTAGCGATGCCGGCCTGCATGAATAGACCAAGTGTCAATGAAAGGGTTCAAACTCCCGTCGGGGCCATCCAAAGTTTACAGTGATCGCCCCATAGTTGTAATTTTCATGACGACTCACCTCGTCGTCAGCAAGGTGGATGTATTGCTTCTTGGCACGCGAGCGCTTGAAGTACTTGGCAAGAGCAAAGACACCGACGAAGAGGATGGCAGCGCAAGCAGCGAAGACGGTCGAGCTGGCACCTTGCTGGGAGTTGATGTGGAGGTATGGGTCGTGGTAGCCAACGCTACATGCCGCAGCCCATTGCTTCTGGGAGGTGATGGCGTAGTTCTGTGGGGCGATGCGAAACTGATGGGTGAGGAGCCAGGAGGTAGGCAACAAATGAACTCGCCTCAATCCTGTAAATGAACTCGGTGAGAGGGATGTCTGTCTTGTGGCCGAAAGCGTGATAAATCTGGAAGTTGTCGTTGGTACCGTTCTTGAACTTGATCCTCAAGAAGTCACGGTCTTCCGGAGGGGGTCCACGGATAAGTTCGAAGGCGAGGGCAGAAACATAGTTAGCTGAGCGACAGTGGTGCCTCAGTATTCACAGGTATCTGAACGTATATATAGATGCGAGGCTCACGGATGCTGGCAAGTTCGGGCTCCACCTTGACGAGCTCAAGCAAGTGGAAGAGGGAAATGAAGGGGTGGTAGGAGGTCTCGATCAACAGGAACTGGAGAGGGTCATCGTTGAAAGCAATGCGTTCAAGGGACTGGAGGATCGAGTGGAGAATAGTGCGACCAGCCACTAAATCCCAGCATGGTCAGTCGCAATTGTCAAGGTAGCGCACAAGCTATAACCGACATACAGTTACCGATACCACCAGGTTCTGCAGAAGAGAAGATAGCATTCTCGTGGTAGTTAGCAAGGCCACGAGCTTGTTCGACGAGGCTAGGTGGGAGGCGGTGCGCAAAGGTTTGGTTATGGATCAGCTGAGTGTTGAGGTAGTCGTAGACGTTCCAGGCGTTCTCCAAAGTCGTGGCGCGGCCGAATACGTAGTCACGAACTGCACCGAAGAAGGGCTCTGCAGCCTTTGCAACACCCTTGAATTCGTGGGAAGCGTATACACTCTCAATGTGCTCCTCGAAGGCCTGTCAAAGCGTAGCAATGGATCAGTCCATATTCCTGGCCGCGTGGCAAGAACGTGGTAGGACATACCGGGCAGTTGGTCCAGGGCTCGAGGGAGCGGTCGTTTCCAGGTTCGACGGTTTCGATGGGAACGTACTGGTACCCACCAAGAGGTGCGACAACCGTTGTTCCATTTGCAAGAGTGATCTTGTTGTTCGGGTTAGGGGGATAGAGACCTTGGAGAAGGGCGATGGCAGAGTCGAAGATCACGGGACCCTCACCGCCAGCCTTGGCGTGAACGTGAAGCTCGTGGGTGTCGACGATGCTCGGATTCATGCCAGAGATATAAGATGGCGAAGAGCTAGTCAGGTAGACCGAGCGGAGGAAGGACCCGAGCTGGTGAGACTCGACCTGCGAGAGTTGGCATAAACATGCGAAGATCTATTGAGGTGAGAGCAGGAATCATGCTTACCGCGCCGAGAGGAGTGCTCGCGGTGAATGCGGGCTCATATGTCTTGGGATTTTGGTAGAATGGAACCCGGTCACCGTTGCGTGCAATAACAACAACACCGAGGACGTCTGTCATGATGGTCGAGTCGTTTAGTTCGAAGAGTGGCTAGCAGTGGGGTCGATACCAGAGAGCGGATGGAGAACAAAGACGGGGTAGCTGCAAGGTCTTATAGTAGGCGTAAGTCGCGGAAGGCGCGTGCATGGCGCGTGGCGAGAAGAGCCGAATGGTGTCAGGGTGGGTTCTGCTTGCCGAACCACTGAAAGGCCTTTCAGCACGCGTGTGACACTGGAGCTGAAGCCAGGAAGACGCGAGGCCGCTTTTCTTCCAAGGGACCACGCATTACTGGTCCGCACAGGCGAACGGCAGGAATTAAGGGAATACGGTCATGGAGGTCAAAACCTGGCTTCTGGAATGGAGGCTGTACTTCTTGAATTGGTATCGCGTCGCCTTCAGCTCGACCACTGCAGCGTCATGCTAGCAAGACTTGTTAGCAGGGCGTTCAAGTTAGGGCCGCTCCGTGGATATGAGAGGTACGCACGTCGGGGTCCACGTTCCTCGACGTGAAGGATTGTATTATATTTAAACAAGGGTTGAGAAAAGGTAATTGCCATGATGAAGGCACATATGAATCGCCGTCAACAGCCTCGTTCCCAACACGCGGCAGACGGGGACTTGGAGCCACTCTTCACGAGGTGAGCGCTTTTGCGTGAATCTCCAGAATATAGTGCTTCGATGGACGAGGGTTTCGCATCTTGAATTCAACCTGCCACAGCCCAGCGCGTTGGGCAACGGAGTCCAAGTTCGACGACGGTACGACTCCCGCTGGGCACGTGCTGGTGGGACGACTAGATCAGATTACGACCTCTTTGCGGCGTCAGCGCGCAATATCAGCTAATGCTAATGCCAGGCAGGAGCAAGTCATTAACGGCGCGTTCAAGGCCAAAATCAAGCAAGCCGTCTCACATGTCGATCTAATTTACTTCTTTTTCTTGCCTTTGGTATGTGATGCCCCTCCACCACCCGTCGATTTCCCGCCGTGACTCTGCACCGAGGAATTGTCCAGAACCACGCCCTGCGTCGCACCTCCGGCACCCTTCCGTTTCCTCCCACCCGACCCAAACGACGACCTCTCACTCTTCTTTAACCACCGTTCCGGATCAGGTGCCGGCGTGACACCCGGAATGACACCCTTTGGCACACGTTTCATCCGCACTTTCTTCACCTTGTCGACGATTGCAGAGTCATCAGGGCTCTGTTGTATCAGCGCAGCACTAGACGTCAAGTGCGCAGTGGACTGGACGGACGGCGGTGGAGACGTCTCGATCGTGGAAGCGATTGAGGGTGGTAATGCATCAAGAGCGTGCAGAAAGCCTGTGTTGATAAAGTCGAGGTGTTTCTGTGAGGCGGTGAGGTTCGTCAGAATGTCGGAATATTCTTCCGATTGCTAGAGATACGGTCGGTGAACGGTGGGGTATGGGCAGTGCAAGAACGCACGGGGTCAGCGGTTCCCAACAGTTCACTGTATAGATCGAGGCTGGACTGGTACGAGCCTTGACGATAACTCTATCCACAGCAAATCACGCAAGGTCGATCTCTTATGAAGTCGGCCAGGTGCGATTGATACATACCAGCTGGGCCTCGAGATGAAGCACACCGCGGTGATCCTTGCCAGATCCTTTGATCTTACCGAGGGTTTCTGCTGCCTCGTACTCCCTATGGAGGCGGTACATGGCATATGCCTCTTCGAACGTGTAATCGAGGCTACTTGTGGACTCTGCTATGAGTGACAACGCAGGCTCATACTGCTCTGTCTGGAGAAGCAAGAACAGTTTAGTCTGAAGTGCGTCCGTATCGGCAGGGTGAAGACAAAGGACTGGGCCGCGTTGCGTGCGTCAGTGACTCCTGAATGGAGATGAAATGGGGCCACTCGCTCTTATTACATGTCTTGACCGCGTTGGTGAAATGACCACCCTCGATTTGGGCACACAGCGAAGCGAACAACTTCTTCAACCGTTCTTCCAGCGGAACTGGCTGCTTTTTCCGCGGTTGACTTTTGCTTGGAGCACTGGGCCTCGCGGTGCTGGCAGACTTTGGGGGCATTGGGAGTGGTGCTACGTAGACGGTCGTACTGGCAACGCTACTAATTACCGAGTCTTGTTTACGTAATCACCCAAACGACTCTCGAACAGACCTTGTGACGAGGAGATAAAAACCCAAATGTCCACGGAAGAGTCAGTCCCTTTGACCACCACCACGAACCCCGCTGAACGACCCACAGATCTCCCCAAGAAGTCCAGGTGGAAGTCCAGGATGCCAAGATGCACGAACCTCCAACCGCCCCGGCCGCCATGGCCACCGCGAACAAGAGACGACCCAAGATTGACCTCTCCGTCCCCTCTGGTGAACGCAAACGTGGTAAAAGCATGTTTGGTATTGTACTCGGCACGTTGAACAAGGCCAAGATCGAGGACAAGGAAAGAAACGCGAGTGAAGCGGTCCGTCTTCCCCGTCTGTCCATCTGCCGTTCGACTCAACACCAGCTTCCCAGGCAAAAAAACGACAGTTGATTGAGCAGAGACTACAAGCTAAGCTACGCAAAGAGACTGACTCTGTCAGGCGAGCAGAAGAAGCCAAGAAAGAGAAAACCACTGCCAACAGAAAAGAAGAAGACCTTCAGCTCAAAGACTCCATCGTACGTCCTCTTAGGTTTTTGCAGACTGCCGCGTGTTCACCCGTGGCGTTCTCTTTTCAAGTACAAACTTCGACGTGTACGACTTCCGCTACTAAGCAACTTTTTGTTGACGACCGACATCATCCCGCCGTCCGACGCAACGCCGCCACCCCCGTCGACCAACCCGCTTGCGCCACCCTCGCGTTCTCACCCACCACCCCTGTATTACCTTCCAGCTATCCTAACACCTGCCCAGGAGGTCTTCCTCGCACGGCGAAAGGCAGAGGTACGTTTCTCTGAACATTCCCTCGCCATTTCAGCTGTCAAATTTTGACGTGGACTCACTTGTTCGCTAGGTTATCGAGGCGGCTGAGAAGGAGTGGACGGCTTTCCGTGGGGAGCGTACTGCTGGTATCGAAGAGATCAAGCAACTTCGACAGCGTGTCGCCGAAGAGGACACTCGCCGCAAGAAGGAGCGCGAACAGGCCCCCAAAGAGGAGGGCGAGAACAAGGAGATGGTCGAAGAGCCCCAGGAAGCCAAGCGCGAGCCTGCGCCACAACCAGACGCTGGCATGGAAGTAGACGATGAGATGAAACTCGAGCCCGAGCCCGCGGAGTCGGAGCGGAAAGACGACTCGGGCGGTATGCACGCCGACGACGAAGATGCAGTCGAGTATTGAGTGACTGGAATGTAGGGTATGTGCGTTTCGTATGTATTCCCATTTTTGTTCCGTCGTGTCGCTACTTTCTTGACCTTTTGTCGTTGCTTGATTGACTTCAATTAAAGGCGTTTCCTCACATATTTCTTACTCCTCGAGAACGAAGAGCCTTGTCAGCGCCTGAGATGGTAATGATGCAGCGGTGCATTGTGGGACCGAGTACATACAAAACCCGTCATCAGCATGGCACGAACGTGCCTTGAGATGGTCCGTCTGAACCGTCCAATCAGATTTACATTACATCTTTCAGGGTTTTATCAGCATTTAACCCCAAAGTTTGATTAAATGCTTGCCTCTTCGTTCCAGTACATAATCTGGTCATGTCGACGAATCATGTCTAGACCTCTGGGTTCCAAAGGTCCCCCTCGCGACGCACGCGTGCATGAACCCAGATACTTGTCCGCTCGGAGAGCGGCGATCATCGCTGGTGCGCTGCCACGACCCAACGGTTATTAAATACAGTTTTGAATTTCCGGTTTTCCGCCGAGTCGGTAGAGCTGGCTCGGAACCGAACCGAACAGTGGTGAAACGGATTGTAGAAACGACGAGGGACAAAAACGTCGCGGGCTATGCACGTCGGTCCTCCGCCAGGGAGAATGGGGGCGGCAGTAGCAGTGGCATTAGTGAGACACCACGGCGAGTGCACCGTGCACGAGAGCGAGCTCGAAGAACGACGTAAAAATGAATCCGGATAAGGTCCCTAAGCTCGAGAGTCGAGTCCGACGGTATCGTCACTGCAAGATATAATATCGGATAGTTCCGTTGGACGATGGCGAGGAATTTAACTGTCGGACGACGATTCGACGTTTGATCAAATGTGGCGTTCACGAACGAGGTTCGATTGCGATGGAATGATCCGGGAATGGAGGGCCTCTCGAATGGTAGCCGTTATCCGCGTCCTTGTTCAGACGCGGCTGCGTGATCCCGTCGTCTGCAGGGTCTTGACGGCGGTCTCTCGACTGGGATATGGGATCGATGAACCGGAGATTCGCAGTAACTCGGCCCCAGAGTCCCAACGATGCGGCTACAATATCGTGTCACCCAGAGACTCTGGTTCTCTGCCAGGAGGCAACCTAGCGGCCGTCCATCGCAGGAAGAGCGACAGTGCCGCTGAACGCCGTCGATAAGCAACGGGGAACCAAAAACTTGCCAGTGGACGTCCGAAATGGATTCGTTCAGCGACCCGACGGCGGGCACTGAACCGAACACGGCCGCGCCTCGAATCAGCGGCGAAAAAGGCAGACTCGGCGATCTTGGCAAGCCTCCCCCGCTTTCAGAGCCAGGAGCTGACGAACAGAGTTTCAGCGTGGCATGGGTAGACGTCCCCCCGTGATGCTCACATTACGGCCGTTTTCTGGCGGTTGTCACGATAGAATGATCCCAGACTGGGCCGTGTGACTGGGGGAAGAGCGCGCTCGCAGCGCCACGCTGAGCTGGGGGTTATCTTCCTGGATGGCGTCGCATGCGACATGGAGAGTACCAGAGCGCCAGTGCACAAACGGACCAGCGAGCAATCACGGGCGAGTCGAGTACTCTGGTCGGCCATAGGGCGACTGGGTGGGTGAGGGAGATGAGAAAACGATAGACGCCGCCTGACGAGCCTTCAAGTACGTGGAAGCCCTAAAAAGCGAGGTTAGCAATTCGGCCGCCTACTCGCCTCACGAAAAAAAAAAAGGATTTGCCTTTGCCTGGGTATTTCGCTTTTCTGCCGACCGCAGCGACTCCTTTTAGACAGGTCGCTCAGCCCCACTGACCCGTTCTGAGACTAGGCTCTGAAAATGCGGCATTGACAGCACGGTCACGAGGTAGCTGACGGACCGATCAACGTTCCCCGAGTACAGGAAGCGCACGGTCAGACGTTGGCAAAAATCGGTGACAGATCCCTTTTCGAAATCGACAGATCCCAGGCTGCTTTTCGGCCACATCAAATGCGGTCCAAACCCACTAGACCATCGGTAGAGCTCACCTCATGTCCGACAACGAGGATGGAATAATTTGGTTGGCCGATAAGGCGAGAAAATCAATTTCCCCGCTTTCGTGATTGGGTTTCGGTCGGGTCAACGGTGTACGAGGCGTTTGACGGTCGGCATCAACGCGCTGACGGGGGAGATACGGTGCGACTCGCAGGCACGTTGGTCCACAGGAACCCATGCCAACGCTCTCGACCGTCTCCTGCTGGCTAATTTCATATCCTCACAGGATGGCTCTAGTTGCCAAAGTGGAGAAAGTGAGGAGACAATGCATGCCAGGGAAGCTGGACCTTTGGCACGAGTTTCTGAGCGGCTACACGTCCACGAGCCAGACATCCTCCCTGTTTCCACACCGACGGTCGGAAACGATCCGCGGAAAAAAAGAGAGGGGGGGAGGAATCGAAACGTTCATTCGACGTGCTGCCGTATTTTCAGCCCGTGCCAGATTGATATGAACCTCCCGCAGAGTCACAGCTTAGTACAAGATCAAATCTCAGGGAAGAATCGAACGGAAAAAGAAGTCAGCCGCCGCCCGTACCATGTCCGCACGAAAGAACGGGCATACTTAGCTGGTGTTATTGGCCGATAAACAACCTTTTGCCGTCGCCACCAGTAAATTTCAGCGAGTACGGGGCTGCGAGACCGCATAAACTGTCTCTCATAATGCGAGAAATAAAATGACAAGAACCATCAGTTTCCTCTTTCGTCAGCCGTCCTCCAATCAGAATCCGATGGCTTGGTGAAAGGTCTCCAAGCGAGAACAGCCGCGGAGCTTACGAAACATCCCTGACACCGGCGAAGCAAAAATCTCTAATGCTGTGTTGATTCTTCCCCAGGTGCACGCTTTTCATGTGAGAGAAATGAGGTGGCCAGCACGCTTGTGACCCGTGAGGCAAGCATGCTGGCACTTGGGTGGGTGCTTGCGACGCAAGTAACAAGCGATCACAGCAAGGTCACATCTGAGATGGGGTATTTAGAGGCCTGCTCAGAGAACTGATACATTCAAAGGGATACTAATCAAGGCTCTGACTGGGTATAGGGCGATCGAGTCAGTAAGATTCCTGCAAGAGAAGGGGGTAAAAGCACACCAAGTCCAGATTACTTCGATCATGCAAAATGACAAACATCCTTCTTTGAATGTCTGGTTGTCCGGTAACAACAGCAGTAAGGGTCCATTGAACAAAATGAAAGCCAGCGTAGAACATGCAGAAAAGATCGCAATTATAATATCATATGATATGTGGTTCCAGACTCATGAGCGAAAAAAAGGAGTGGTATTTGCCACCGATCATCGTGCTCGACGTGCAGTCGCCACTGGGGTGGATGTAGCGATCTGAACAGTGCTCGCACCAGCAGTGGCCGTCCCAGGCGGACAGAGTGCTGTTGGCATTGCAGAACTCACAGCATCCCAGGCGTTGGGATAACTGCACCCGTTCACTTCTGTAGGTGACAAACCAGTATCGGCGGAGTCGTGCCACCCGCTGCCGATGCTCACGGTCGGGCGCGGGGTGAAGGTGGGTGGAGGGAGCGTGGGATTGGCGCTTGTCGAGGTGTACGTGGGAAGCAGTGCTTGGTTTGCACTTGGCGTCAAGCCGTTGATGGACGTGGGGGGATACTGGCCGTACTTGGAAACCGAGGTAGCGGCAATGGTGCCAGCGCCAGCGCCACCTGTCTGCCATGGCGCATATTGGCCGTCAAAGGGTTGTTGAGAGACACCGAGAGCTGCGCATGTTCCAAGTGCCGTCCGTGGGTCCTTGGGGATCCATCCGCCATTTAGCCCCAGTTGGTAGGACCAAAGCGGCGCTTCGACTGTGTTCGTAGTGGACGAGTTGCCAATCTATTCAAGCCACTCGTCAATGACGTGCATCGAAGAACAATGAAAATTTGACGGACCTTCCAAGTCCAGTAAAACCAATTCTGAAGAGCGTCCATAGAAGCCAAGGTGAACTCCATGAGGCCGTCTTTCATCGTTTCGTTCCATTGGGAAGAGTCCAAGAACAATGAGCACGACGGCCCAGAGCTTGATGTTCCAGATGGACCCAATAGGAAAAGCCCACACGGATTGTATCCGTTACTGAATTCACCCGCAAGGGTCACTCCAAAAGCAGTCTGGCTGTGAAAAAGGAATTGAGGCAAAGGGAAGCCGATCAATCGACCGAGAATACCTCGCATTCGTGCTATCAGCCCACGAGCTACAGGCAGTCTGCGGCCAGACCCCGCCTGCTTGAAGACCTGTGCCGGTAGCGATTGGCTCGTCATTTGGACGACCATCGAAAGCGAAGTAAGGGTGGGTGTCGAGAATAATGCGATCAGACCCCTGCAAGAAGCCTGCCCAGCTCCCCACGCCTTCAAAGCCATCGTGAATAGCAATATATGGTCCGTTCCCTTCGCCGACGCCCGTAATGCCACGAATCATATCGTGGACGGTAAGGTAGCTGAAGAAAAGGTCAGTGTCTGAGAATAAAGTGAAGTGCAACAACTCACAATGATGTCATCTGGTCCTTGCCGATGGCGGATACCAAAGGCTCGTTCAGGAAACTAAAAACGGGAACGACGGGTTGCCACTCAGGCTGTGAAATAAACTCGGTAATGATTCTGATATAGTTTAGCGCGCGTTCGGCATTAGCTAGGCCCATGACACCATTGAGGAAATTGATGCTACCCTGCTTTCCAGAATGGTTGTAACCTTCACGTTACACATGAAAAGCAGTAAAAATTTTATCCGGGCCAGCAGGAAGGACTTGGACTTGCCGTTCTGTGAACCAGGAACAGTATGCAAGTCCAAGTTGACTCTGATACCATACTTGCGGGCCCATTGTAAAACGCGTATGATGTATCTGACAATACTAATCAAAGAGCGATCCCCATGAATGTGAAGATGCACATACGGCCAGCAGACTTTCTCCAGGTAAGGTTCGAAATCCCACTTTTCGATGGCCCAAAATGGGATCGGTAGCCGAATCCAATTCAAACCGGCTCCAGCAATTTCCGCGATGTCTTGTTCCGTCTGTCAAGCATGCAGTCGACGTGATTGCACGAAATAAAAGAAGCAAATTTCTCACGATGAACGTGTTATAGTGGTGCTCAATTTGATTTAATCCACCGCTGGCCGTATCAGCGGCCATGAGGGTGCTCAAGGTCCATTCGTCTATCGCGGAAGGGTATTTCTGAAAGAGTGCAGGGGAAACGAACGGTTCAAGGACAAATAGCCCTCCCAAATTAACGCTGCGGAAGTCGATTCTGATGATGGATACACCACAAAACATGGTTACCTACCCGTAAACCTTGTCTCGACCCCAAGTCCAACTGGTGTTTAATGGTGGTGTCCATGAGTTGGGTTGGGCATCATTATTGAATGGGTCCTTCGGATCGTGTACCCCTGTGAGGACGCGTCAGTCAATTTTTCCATTGGCGGCTGTAGAACGCCCGTAAAAGATGCAGAATGAAATGCGCAATGCGGGCATAGTATGGAAGTCGGAGAGACAAATATGGATATACGTGTTGGTTTCTCAACATGACGATGGTTATGTGCGCCATTGAGGAAAATGGTGGAGAACAAAGTGCTCAACGATGAAAACTTCGAATATAATACCCCCGCAAGGGCGTGCAAACTCACAGAAACCACCAAAATTGTTGATGTATGTGAACGTGGTGCCATCCGAAGTCGTGACCACTGAGCCGTTCCCACCACTGATCTGGGAACTCGTGCCCGAGCTGGACTGGCGTTTTATGACGAAGAAATAGATCGGAATGACGACCGCAGCGGCTATGATGAAGAAGGCGACGATAGTGATGATCCAAAAGATGGGACGCTTGACGATCGGTCGTTTTCGAGAAGATGGCGTACTAGGATCTGGAAGTTTGGGTATTTGAAAGGCCTCGTTGGGCGACTTCTCGTGTTCGACAAGGAGGGCAGAGGAGTTGCCTCCAGTGTGAAAGGCGGACGATCCGCGTGGAGAAGCGCCCACAGAGTCAGGCACGGTCTGTTCGAGGAACGAGGCCCTTGGAGGCTCCAACCAGGCGTCCTGCGGGGGGGTATTCGAGGCGTATGACGACTCTACCTGACTGACTGGTCTGGAGGAGGAAGACATCACCGAACGAGGGTCAGCAGCATGGAAGATCTGAGTGAGAAAAGGGCAAGTTCAATATTTGCTGAGATTAAATGCATCGCATCCAGGGGTCCGAGGGCCTGGCCAGCGCCATCCCGCCGTCTGTCAAAGACGCATGACCATGACACACGTGAACGAACGAGAGACGGTAATCATAGATACCGTCACGTCGCTCGTACACTTGACCTTTTGTGAAACGGACACCGCCCGACGACATGAACTCAAGTCCCGGTAGGTCGTGGTCGTCGACAGAGACGAGTCGTCACGCGGTCAAGAGTTGAAACAATTAATTTTATCTCATGCATCATGCCATAGCCTTGATGATCGTCGTCGCCGGGATTGCAAGGGCGTGTCGCACCAGGGCTTTGGGGTCTCCCAAGAGGGACCCTTCCTTGATGCTGTACGGTCAGTATGCAGAGTAAGCTTCGCTCGCTCTTTGGCCCTCAGTTTCACCGACGATTAGCCCAATGGATCACGATGGCGATCAGCTTGTCGAAAGGCAAGACAGTAAAATCCTCACCAAAGCCGGTGCTTGCTAGTCAGTCTTTGCTCTGATCAAATTGATCGTTTTCTATATATCCGTTATTGGAATCATTGGTCGAAATATTTGCCCCATTGTGACAACCAATCATACTGTATCGAGGATCTGCTGATGACAGGCAAGGGAGAAAATTTTTATGGCACTTGGCGCAGCGCATATAGTCACCGTGGCCGTCAGAAGAATCGACGGTTGCGAAAGCCCATTCATACCGGGCGTCCAGCCTCCGGATCCGGTCTCTGAGAAATCATACCGTGAAGACTAGAGTCACCGTGGTAATCACGATACGTACGGTGGGTATTCGTGGGCACACTGGGGGGAATGTCAGTATTCTCTCCGACGTCACAATGTAATACCGCTGACGCCAAATTGTAGGCATCAGGAAAAGTCACCCTCTGCTTGTTATATTGGATCGTGCTCGGAGATTGCGGGACGACAAGGAACCACCACCGCCCGACCTCTGCATGTCGGGAGGTGTGCCTGCAGATAGCTCAACCGCATCCGTTGGACGTAAAGGAACGCTTGGAGGCAATACACTCGGTCCCGAACTCGGTCTCTTAGAGTGGTGGTCATCAAGCTGACCAGACTCTCGAAGAACACCGATCAAACAGGGTCGAGAGAACCTTGTCGAATGCGAGTGCATCGGCTGGTCAAGAAATGTACGACACGGAGGTCACTGAACAGTTCAAGACGTCTCCGCCGTTGGATGTGAGTGAGTGGATTTTCCCTCGGACCGCGGTCCCTGACTCCTGCCATAGGATGTGGACAAGGTTTGCTGGCCATGCATCAGATTCTCGGTCGAGACCAGTCTCGCATAGACCGATCATAACAGCAGGATAAGAGGTTTGGCGAATTTATTGGTTCGCGACATGGAGTATGTGTACCTTGTCCTAACCTTCCGGAGAACGATCGTGACCCATTACGCTTGCTTCCAAGTCATGACTACTGACCCGTTTCCTCACGCATGTCTGTATACTCACGATCATTCTGCGTGTCACCGTCATGGAATGTCGCATGTTGCGCTTGCAGGCGTGGTTAATACATATGTGGTACACTGGACCTTACTAGGACATAAACAGCAGAAGATCATAGTTGCGGCCAAATTGACGATGGAAGCGGACTAGTCTGGTTACCTCAGATATGGGTGCCACATTAACCATGGAAATGGGCTAGCCTGTGGTGTCTTTGTACACGCAGTTTGCACGCACAGCCCGCGGACGTTCATGACCACTGCATGACGGGTCCCAACTGATCCTAATCGCCGTTGACAGGGCCACGAAACCAAAGGCTCGCGGGAGTAGGGCGCACTAGCTACGTGTCTGCACGGAAATGAACGAGGTTCGGAGGCAGCGTTCACGGCGCCTCGTCGTCGGAGTGGACCAAAACCACTCCACCGTGGTTTATTTCCTCTCCACAAAACCTTTTTTCGGGCGGTCCGGTGCGGCAAGGTTGACGTCGGCTTTGATTTCGTTGGTGTGATTCTTTTCCCATGCCCATGTCGACACCAAAGGAGTGGAGGGGAAAGTAGTAATCGGGTCGGAGTTGTGGTGACAGGGCGCACGCAATGATTTCTTGCTGCGCGACGATGTTTGAAATATTTCGCAGGGGGTGCACAGTGATATCGCCTCGACTTGACGTGGTGGTACGAATGGCCCAGGGTGGGATGGAAGAGTGGAGTTCTGTGAGTCAACCGGGAATGGATTGACAGGCTAATGCTGTGCTGCGTGGTTCTACGGGATTTGCCGAATCCGGGGTATCGCCAGTTCCGGAGACAAAGTAAACAATCTGAGATCTGAGATCCACGGAGCGATCGATCGAGTCCTCAATGCGAGCATCCTGCACGGAGTTGCGAACGAACAATACGTCCAGACTAAACAGGCTAGCTAGCTCGTCTGACACGGGGGACCAGACTCGAACGGGCGTCCTCGTTCTCAACACCCCAGACCCGAACTTGGCCTAGTCGGTGACATACTCCGTCGCGTTGCACGCCTGTTTTAGTACACATGCGCCTTGTTGAGCCCTCCGGCCAACTGGCCAAGTCCTTTGCCGTCCAGGCTATATATGATCCCACCGGGATTCAGGTCTCGCCGGATGTCCAGCCCCCCAGATGGATCTCCCCGAAGCCAGTCTGACGAATCACATCACATATGTCCACCATTATCCCTCCGCCGATGGCCCATCCGTTCCACAGCATCAGCCATCGATCAGACAGAACGTGGACGACATATTTCAAATCATTCTCAATTGTCGAAAGAGCTGGAAGACGTTAAAGGGCAAATCAGAAGCGGTGTGGCCCCCCTACCTCGAAGCGACCATGCTCAAGGGTATGTTCATCGTCCCTATCCCTGTCACATTTCTCACGTCTTTCATTATTCTGCCACGCAGCTCTACAGGAATATGAACCTGACGACTCGCGGGAAACACGAATACTGGGTCGCTATCCAATGCGCAATCGTTTCATATCCAACTATATCCATTCCACCACCGGCAAATACAGATCAGCCAAGCAAGTGGGAAGCCGTCTGCAGCAGCTCAGAGACACGCCCGAGGGCCGCGAGTGTGAGTGCCACATCGTTGGTGCGGTCCGTGTGCGGACGACATTCATCAAATTGTTTATATTTGTCATGCGTACCACAGTGATCGATACGTTGACGCGTTGCTATCATACGCGGACAAACGCCCGCACTTCCAATGCACGCCAGCCAGCCTATTCATCTTCCAGCCCCGCAGTCTCCACTATATCTTGCGACAGTCCCTCCTCCTCCTCTTCAGATTCCCTAGCCACCCCTACGAGCCCAGCCATGCGTTCCTTCCCTGTACCAAAACCTCGCCAGCCCGCCGAGTCGCGCATGCCCGTCTACATCGACATCCTCCCACAACAACCACGCTCTTTCTCGTCGGCTTATCATCCTTTGTCCGCCACCGTTCCATCCATGCCCGTTTCAGGTACCCGTCCTGTGGATGCCGGGCGTCAGATCCGCAACATCGACCCTACCGTAACATTTGTATCACCCTCTCCCGTCAACGGCAAGTCTTCTTATATCGTTCTCCTCGACGGTGCACCCGTCCATTCAGAGGACACGATGCTCGATTATGTCGGTCCCTACTCCACCTCGTCATCCGGTCGATCATCCGGCCACGAACCTGTATTATATAACACACCGCTCGTGCCCAGATATTGGGACGTCATCTGCGAAGCCGCAGGTAGGCCAGGTCTATTCCACTCCTTCCAGGTCGGCCTTGACTGTCGATTCTAGATCCCACATTGTACACTATCGTTCAAGACGTGTATCGCATCACCGATCCCGTGCCCGACCGAGACTGCATATTCTCGGCCACCTACCATTTCCAGTATTATCACGCTTCGGCGGAGTCTGTTCCATCGTATGGACAGCCTTCTATCGATGTCACGACCTCGAGCGGTGGTTCCTCCATGACGTCAACGTTTAATACTCAGGCGCAGCAACAAACGGACCCCACGCGGGCGATGTTCCCTGCGCCCACAACGTACGCGGTCCCGGCGTCCGAAGGATTACGGATCCCGACGCAGGTGGACCAAAACTTGTTCGACGAGCCGTTCATGTTGGACGTCACCTTTGAGCAAGTCGCCTTTGACGATCTCGTCGCGAGCATGGACAACCCAGATTCATTTGCAAGTTTCGATCCCCCTCCTCTTTGGCGTGCGTGCTGACGAGATCACGACAGTTTATGTAAATTAGAGTGCACCATTTTCACGTCACGCCCACCTCATGATCACCATATCACTGTATCCGAGCTCTATGTTGTCTGTGTCGACACGTACCATGCGTGGGGATAGGCGGACACTTGGACGTAGAGCGTTCACCTGTTGCAAGAGTTCCCGTACTTGGTGGACAATATTTATGACTTTTAACGACGGTGACGAGAACATGCTCGTTGTCAGGTCCGATTCATATCAGGAGTGATATTGATCGATCTTGCCGTGCTCATGTAACCCGAGCGGAGAACCTTAATCCAATGGGCAGCGAGCCAAACCAAAAACGTTTGATTGACGCATGTGTGTGAAGATGGTCATGGGTGGTAGCACTAGTACTGATATCGATTAGATGAACTTTGAGCTCCAGAGTGCCTCTCCCTGCCTGGCTTCCTCCGTGCCGGCACCATGTACTCTGGTGCTCACTGTCGTGCGGCGTTGTCGATTGGGTGCGATCGCGATCACAAACACGGCGTTTCATTAGGACTCTGAATGGGCGAAGAAAGCGGGCTTACCGCTCTTGAGAAGGGAGATGATCTGTATCCTGGGCGCAAACTCTCTGGTCATGAGAGATACGTCGGTGAGGTGGTTGATCCCGCGGGTGATCCCGCGCCCGACCTGTTCCCTGCGCCTCCCATCGTCCGGCGCACGATGGATGCGCGCGTGCGAGTCGGCGATGGCGTCTACCCAGGTGCGCATGGTCATCGCACCCGCCATGCCGTCCCACTTGGACATCTCGAGGATCATGTTCGTCACGCCCGCGACGACGAGCGCGACCTCTGACTCGACGTTTCCGATGGATTCGATGCCGAGGGTGAGGTCTGGAAAGTGGTTGTGGATGAGGGTCAGGATGGGCTGGTAGGAGACCCCGTCGCCGGCGTGTCTGGGGGTTGCGCCGACGAGCCAGGGTTTGGCGAGGTCGAGGGCGGTGTAGATGTCTGAGCGGAGGGACGGGGACATGGATTTCGGGTCTGGTTTGGACGTGGCTTGGGTGGACGCTGCGAGGGAGTTTTGCCAGTTCTTGAACATGATGATGGTGAGGAGGAGAAGGAGGAAAGGGCGAGTTATGTAAGAAGGGGGGAGACGCATGCGCGACACACACGAGGCACTAGAGATAAGATAAGATAAATCGCGGAGTTTTAATTACAAACGGGTGCAAATAACGCGTCGCGTTGACGAGACTGGACGAAACGGAAGAAGACGCGTTCATGCAGTCAAAGGAAGGAAGTCATGAGCTCGCACTCCTCCTGGATGGCGCTGAAAACTGGGACTGGACGGACATGGAGGCCGACTTTATGACGCCGAAAAAGCCAAAGTGTACCAAGGTGAGCCACGTCGTTCGCAGTCCACGCTCGTCCTGACGTGGCGCAGCGGTCGCCGAACAAACGCCAGCGTTCACCCGTCAAAGCACCCGTCACGCCTCGCCGTGTGTCGGGGGTCGCCGCCAAACATGACATCAACCTGAGCTTGTCCGCCTTGGTCGAGGGCGCGGAGACTTGGGACTGGCAGGACATGGAGAACGACTTTCTCACTCCCAAGCGCAAGGTCCGCTCTGTCGTGTCGCGCTTACACTCCCTCTGACCAGAACATCAGTCTAACGTCGCCCCCGAGCAAGTCTACACCAGGATTCCTTCTGCGCGCTGTATCGTGGAAGCAGTGGACGACGACGTGCGAATGGGCTCCAAGGTTAGCTTCTCCCCTCGGTTCTCTGTCGTATTCTCGACGCCATATACAGGTCCTGTTGGTGAAAACGCTTGCGCACAGACACACCCGTTCAGTCATACTTCAAGACGACTGGGCCGACTCTGACGTTCGAAAAGGTACGCGTAGCTTGTATGCTGTCCCATATCACGCTTACAAGCATCGCAGGTGACATCGTCAACGTCATTGGTCCATTCGACTCGGAGGGTGCCATCACCATCTCGTCTCGCGACAACCTTTTCATTCATCACCCCGATCTCCTCTTGACGGCCACCGCGCTCTCTGGTGCCCCACAATGCAGACGGAAACCTATCCTTTCCTATTTTCTACGCTCGACCTGCGATATGACCCCAGCCCTCGTCTGGGGTACGATGCTACACGAGATCATGCAGACGTGCCTCGCAACACAGCAATGGGACGAGTTTTACATCGAGGAGCTCATCGAAGGTGCCGTCATGAAGAACCTCCCAGAGATAGTGAAGATGGGTGCTACCATCGAAGACGCCAAGCGAGAGGTCAAGATGCGGTCCAAAGGCATCAAAGTGTTTTCCGAGCGCTACATCGCAGACGCACCCAAGGTATTCCCTCTCTTTCGTCGTACAGCGCGTTTATGGACGGCCGTCCTTCTCTCAGCCCGACGCCATTCTCACTAATACCCGAGCAGCCGCCAACCAGAACACGCTCCTCGCCATCACTTCCCTGCACGACATCGAAGAAGACATTTGGTCACCCACATACGGTATAAAAGGCAAACTCGACGCAAGCGTTCAAGCCGTCATTGCCGAGAGCACCGTCGACAAGTACGTCAAACAGGAACCGCTTCTTAGCACCCACACCATGCCGTTCGAAATCAAGACGGGTCGGTCCATCGCAGGAATGGAACACCGCGCGCAAACGATGCTCTACACCCTTCTTGCAGAGGAGCGGTATGGCGTCC
Organism: Neotropicomus parvogracilis; assembly: GCA_038088955.1. NCBI lineage: Eukaryota > Fungi > Basidiomycota > Agaricomycetes > Boletales > Boletaceae > Neotropicomus > Neotropicomus parvogracilis. The sequence goes on from JBBPJX010000072.1 coordinate 27,613, forward strand.
AAGTCCCGAGCGGACTGCTCTATTACACCCAGAGCGAAGAGGTCGTGAGGGTCCCTCGAGGCAGAAACGAACTCAGAGGCCTCATCTGTGCGAGGAACGAGATGGCGGCATACATGATGCGTCGCGTGAATCAGGGTAAGGATCCGGAGCCTTTTTTGCCACCCACGATCGATGACGAACGTGCGTGCAAAAAGTGCTATGCGCTCGATGCCTGCATGCTGTATCGCAAGGCGAGCGCCGTCCGTCCGTCCGTCCGTCGTCCCTGGCTGACGTCACTTTCAGACCGTGGAGAACGTGGTCGATGATGCATCGCCTATTGCTGGGATCTACGACGCCAAAACGTCACACTTGACCCCCGCCCAAGCGAGTTTCTTCAAACAGTGGGAAGCCTTGATAGCTCTCGAAGAGCAAGACGCTACTCGGTTCCGAAAAGAACTTTGGACGATGACCGGCCAGGAACGCGAAGACAGGGGACGCTGCTTCGGCTCCATGGTCATCGACAAGACGTTCTTTCCCTCCAACATTTTGCCGAGTGCCGGAAAGATACACAGATACACGTATCGGTTCGTCCGCGGAAATGAGCCCTCGTTCCAAAATCAGTCGCTTTTGAGCGGCCACATCAGCACGGGCGATGCCATCACCATCTCCGCCGATCCGGAGCTCCTCGCGCTCGCTCGAGGTTACATCGTGGATCTCACGCCGGAACAGGTCGTCGTGGGTGTAGACCACGAGCTGAACGTGGAGAAGATTGAGGCGCGCCTGCAGGTGCTGCGCAACGTTCGTGGGCGGATCCGGCCCGTGTTCCGGATTGACAAGGACGAGATGGCAGGCATGGGTCGCATCCGCGACAATCTCGCGCAGTTGTTCTACGCCGACGGGGATACGAAACGACTCGAGCTGGTCGTGGACCTCCGCAAACCGACGTTCCAAGACGAACAAGCAACGGTGGATGCGTTGCGTGACGTGCCCGAGTATGTGGCTGCCGCAAGCGAGCTAAACCCTTGCCAGGTGACAGCCATGACCTGCGCGCTAAGCGCGAACGATTATGCGCTGATCCTCGGGATGCCTGGCACTGGGAAAACGACCGTGATTGCGGCGCTCATTCGGACGTTTGTGGCCATGGGCAAGACAGTGCTGTTGACGTCTTATACGCATTCCGCAGTGGACAACATCTTGCTCAAATTGAAGGACGAGGATTATGGCATTCTGAGGCTGGGAAACGTGGACAAGGTCAGCAAGTCCGAACGATGTTGGGAACGCTGATGCTCAGGGATGGTGCCCAGGTTCATCCTGACGTTCGCAAGTTTGCAGAAGCAGAAAAGAGAAGGGCGGAGACGATCGAACAACTGGAGAGCCAGCTCATGTCGCCGCCGGTTGTGGCCACCACGTGCTTGTCGATCGATCAGTGAGTCTGAAACGATCGATGATTCGAGGGTTCATACTAAGGATGGTACAGCCCTCTGTTTTTTCGGCGCACGTTTGACTATTGTATCGTGGACGAGGCATCGCAGATAACGTTGCCGACATGTCTTGGTCCGCTGCGCTTTGCGGACAAGTTTGTGCTCGTTGGAGACCACTTTCAACTGCCGCCCCTGGTATACCCCGTTATTCGATGCTGACTGACGAACAGGGCTGACATACGGCTTCAGGTGCGCAATCCTGCAGCGAGAAAGGGGGGCTTGGAGGTCTCGCTCTTCCGAAGACTTTCCGAAGCCCACCCACATGCGGTAGTAGACCTGACGCATCAATACCGCATGAATGAAGACATCATGCTCTTGTCCAACAAGCTGATATACGGGGACCGTCTTCGGTGTGGCTCGGAGGCCGTCGCGAAACAAAGCCTGGTACTCCCTGACAAGACGGTCATCGATACCCTTCGTGGGGCAGGTGGATGTCTGTGTGACGATGGCAAGTGTTGGTTAGCGCGACTGCTGGACGAAAAGTAAGGACCGTCTATCTGTCGCTCGTTCGCTCGCGTTGACGTCGCGCCAGTTGCAAGGCCGTTTTTGTAGACACGGATCGCGTCCCTGCATTCGACTCGCGCGTTGGCGACCTGGTCCAGAACGAAGTCGAAGGTAAACTCGTGTACCAGATTGTCGAGGTGCTCTCGCGGTGCGGCATCGAAGAGCGCCAGATCGGAATCATGTCGCTGTACCGTCAACAACTCAAGCTCCTCTCGCATCTCTTGCAGGACAAGAAGCAAATCGAGATTTTGACCGCGGACAGGAGCCAGGGGAGGGACAAGGACTGCGTGATCATCTCGATGGTTCGGTCGAATGATCATGGGCAGGTACGCCCCCGTTGGTTGCGCCGATCGACTCTGCGTGACCTTTTTTCGAAATAGGTTGGCGATTTGTTGAAAGACTGGCGACGGGTCAATGTGGCGTTTACGCGCGCACGGTCCAAGCTCGTGATCGTTGGTTCGCGCAAGACGCTCGGTACGACGCCGCTGTTACAAGGGTTTTTGGAGCTGATGGACGAGCGGCGGTGGTTGTTCGCGTTGGAAGAGGGTGCGGAGAGGATGCATCCGACGCTAGAGTCGCCAAGAAAGGTGGTTGCGGGTAAGCAAGGCGCGAAGCGTGGGGCTGGCGATGGCGATGACGATGGCGACGTTGACGGGTGTGTGCCGCCAAAGAAAGTGAGGACGCCTCCTGTGCGGGATGGAGTGTTGAGGGGACGACCGATATTGCAAGACGTGGTCAACGGGGAGCTGTGATCTGATCATTGTATATTTCGCGAGGAGGATGGCTATATCAAGCTTGGTTTCAACTTCAGATGCTCTTTCTCGCCGGAAGGACTGCCGCGACGGTCTTGATCGACGCGACTGCGTCCGCGTTCAACCCGTGTCTTCCACGACCTTTTTTTCGAATGATGTACTCACTGCCATGGCGATATCGACGCCTATTCCCATTGCTAGGCCGCGCGGATTGGGTTCGACGACGGGTTGCCATGGTAAGTTACCTTGCCGAAGCCGGGTTGGTCGATGGAAAGATCGGAAAACTGTTTTGCAAGTGGGAGGAGCCCGGGCGAGGGGGATCCAAGTTGGTTACCAACAATTTAACTCTTTCGCCTGGCAATCACTAGCGAAGAGAGTTACAAGACTGGATGCGTGTGTTTACGTCTTGGATACTAAAAAGACCCTCGGCAAGTCCTACGCGTCGTGACGTGCTCAGCCCCATCGTGAGCGCGCCTCTTAAAGCCTCATCGCTGGGTTTCCGTTTACCGTCTCGACATGGGAGCCCACAAGATCTTGGTCGGATCGTTTACCAACTTCATCTACACTCTCGAGTTTGACCCCGCTCCGTCGAGCGGCACGCCCACGCTCAAGCTTCTCTCCCAAGTCGACGTCGGCCACCGTCCGTCGTGGATCGAAGCACACCCAT
>JBBPJX010000073.1:0-30810 GCA_038088955.1 Neotropicomus parvogracilis
GACGGGCATCGTCGTCGGGCCGGGCGTGACGAACGGAGTGGAGTCGGGGCAGTGCGAGTTCGGGCGAGCAAGGGACGGCGGTCGGACTGGACGCCTGAGGACAGAGAGACCGGGGCGGACAAGGGGAGGTTGCCGAGAGGGCAGAGCGATCCGATGCCGGGGAGTGATCGTCAAAGAGACCGGGGGGTGTGAGGAGGTGTGCGTCGGGAGAGTCCTCCGCTTTTACGGTCGGGAGGAGTGCAGTTTCGAGGAAGAGCTCCTCGCCACCGGCGACGAGGTGGTATTCTAGAGAGAACAGGGGCTGAGTGGTGTGCGGGGAGCGGGACGGGAGAAGGGTATATACCTGGTTCGCCTTTCCACATGTTCCGCAAGACCTGTATGTGGCTCGCCACCTGTTTCTTTGAGCGATCGACGCCGTTCTTGAGGAGATAATCGACGAGGAACTGGTTCCTCCAGCGGCTGCGACCACGGGAGTAGGTCGCCCACGGGGACTCCCAGTATTCGCGGAGGCCTAGGAGGGGGGGAAAAGATAAGGAGGAGAAGGGAGAAGGCCTGTGTTGGTCTGTACGGGCCTTGTACGAATATGCGCTCGATGTCCTCTGGCCAGACCTCGCTGGAACCGTCTTTGAGGAGCTTCCTGTGCTTTCGCTGTGGGGTGAGGGACTTGAGTGGGGTGTCGGCGTCGTAGAGTGCGGATATTCTGGACGAGCGCATGATGGACGGGGAATGGAGGACGAGGACGAGGACGAGGACGAGAGGGGGGTTTATATACAGGACTGAGGCGAAGGCTAAAGATCCGGAAGTGGCATGGATGACCCGCTGGTTCGGACGCGTCTAATTGAAGATGCCCTAGATACCGATCTCGATATTCGTGGGAAAGTCGTACCTGTCACCCACGCGGAAATGGAAAGTGCACGCCACTCGATCGGAGTGGGAGGGTGGGACAAAAACAGATCGGGAGATCCAAGCGCGGACCAGTCGGAGAATAAATTTTATTGAGTCGCCGACAGAAATACGCCCACCTCGTCCACCTCCACGATGCAAGCCTGGCTGCGAGACATGGCGGTGGTGGCGTGCGAGGACCCCGACCGCGTCTGCAGCGACGTCGAGGCCGCTCTCGCCCGCTTCCCTGCGCTCCGTCCAAAGCACGATCTATACAGTCCGTACTCCCTCCTCAACGTCCCCGCCGACGCTGACCCCATCGCAGCCTACGACGACGGCCGCACCCAGCTCCTCATCGCCCTCCACGGCCTCATCCCAATCACCTTCAAGGGCGCCGTGTACAACATCCCCGTCGCGCTCTGGATCACGAGAGACTACCCCCGCAGCCCGCCCATCTCCTACGTCGTACCCACCCCCCTCCTCCTCATCCGTCCAAGCAAACACGTCGATCTCAGCGGCAGATGCACGATCGACTACATCCACCACTGGATCAGAAAACCAGAGGTCCGTCCCCTCCCCTACGACAATGTACACCTAATCTGTACCCCTCATTAGCCCTGCAATCTCGCAGCACTCCTCCTCGCCATGCAAGATTACTTTTCTCGTTACCCCCCTCTTTATGCCAAACCCAGCTCGTCCAGTCCACGTCCAGCCCCGTCAAAACCACCCGCTTCTCTCCCCTTGTCGCGTCCACAATCTCCAAACGAAGATCGCCCTGCACTGCCCCCGAAACCCGTCTCATCTCTCTCCCCCGTATTGCCCCCCCGCCCTATCCCTCTTCATCCAAACGTGCGCTCATCTCATTCTATACCCTCGTTTCCTTTCATTCATCCTTCGCCATCCAGACCCACTTGTACGATCGCCCCCCGCCGCAACTTCCCCAGCAACAACGTCCAGACATCAGACCGCCTCAATATCCCCAATCAACACCTTCTCCCCAGGCCTCGAATCCTACTGTCGGAAATGCCTTCCGATCACCCACAGTATCTTTCTCTCCCACCGCTAATTACCGCACGCCAATACCCTTGCCATCTACCCAATCTCCGCCAGCCCACGTGCGACCCCCGACCCCGACCCCTGCCTCGGCTTCGACTCAGTCGCCGCAGCCCATCCCTCCACCCGCTATTCAAAATAGCCCTCCCCCAAACTTGCTTGACGACGAGTCCCCTACACCACTGCCTCCTCCCGCTCCAGCTCCTGCACCGCCACGCCCCCCCAATCCAGAACTGCTCCAATTGCACACCCAGGTCCATGAAAAAATACGATCAGAGTTCGCTTCCCTGTCCCAGCTCGTTCTCTTGGAAGCAGATCGCCTGCGTGCTCGACAGTCCGATCTTCTTGCCGGTGAACCTGCCATCCGTGACGAAATCGCCCGACTAGATGCCGTCAAGGACGTTTGCCAAAACGTCGCCGCCAGATTGCGAAGCGCCATCGAGCAAGCAGATCGCAACCTGGCAGAGTTGCGCCGCAAGGGCGACCCCGGAGTAGACGAACTTGTCTGTTCCACGAGCATAGTCCACAACCAGCACGTACTACCTCTTTCTGTCCTTTCTCTCGCTCCTTACCACCGTCGTCCCTTTCAGGTTGATCAATTTGGTTGCAGAAGACAACGCGATCGAAGATACCATCTACCATCTGCACAGGGCCTTGAACGCTGGGCGCATCGATCTAGAACGTTTTTTGAGGGTGAGGGCTGTTCTCTTTCGTTGGTCACACGCTTCTCATTCCGTCGAACAGACGACCCGCGTGCTTGCAGAAGAGCAATTCATGAAAAGGGCGCTCATCGAGAAGATCCAGGCGGGAATGCCAATGGGAACGAGCTTGCCCTATTCCTAGTCATAATCGGGGTAGCGACCAACGTGCCAAGATCCAGATGTCCAGACTGGATCTAATGGGGCGCTCGGCGACGTAGTTGCCATATGTGCCATGTTCTGGACCACGCCATCGAACGTCGAGCTTTATCTGGGGTTCACCCTCGCAAGCTATAGTAATGTGGGCGGCGGCGCTGTGCTGCGGTTTGAAAGTCATGTCTGTGATTGATTGGTGGCTGCAATTTGTTCCTGAGGATAGCTAATGCGCCTTGCCATTGGCGGAGACGGGCAGTGCCTCTGGCAATTGTTCCAAGCCCGGATCCGGATCTTCCAACAAGGTTCCGATGGCGTATATATCGATTCATCGAACCACTTTCATTACTTTTCTTTTCATGACCGGCAAAAGTTCGCTATACTCGCAACAACATTTCCAAGCAACACCGGGCTAATGGGTCAAGGGGTCTTCCTCAGCTCGCCTCGCTTTGAACCCTCTTCCGATACTCTGGTCCCCTTCCTGCCGTGCCTACCCATCTCCACACGCGGTGTTCATCACCACCTTGTACCTCTTCCAGGTTGACCCTGACGTTCGCGTTGCCTTCTACGACGCGCTCCACCTGGTCCCATAGCCTTTTCCTGGCGGATATTGAATGTTGCTCCTGGAGAATGAGATCACGTAGTTGCAAAGACGACAAATACGGCTGGGCTGCCGTCACCGGATCCGTGTGGTGGGCAAGCTCTTGATTACGCAACGTATCAAGTGCAATTTGAACTAGTTCCGAGACACGCTTGTTCTCTATTTGGCGTTGGGCGCGGGTCCGTCTGAGGGCGTAGAGCGCGCATGCACCCGCAAACAATACTGGATGGCGGTGTCAATTCTCTCTTCCAAGCAACGAGCATATGGCAGTTTTTACCGAAAACAGTCCCCCGCCATCGTAACCACACCTCTCGGAATTTCACAATGAGCTTGCAATTCAGGGTCAAATTGGCAGTCTTGTGTGCCAGATAACGATGTCCTCTGAAGCGAATTTAGCGATGTGACAATCGGGATCAGTCAATTTGTGATCGTGAACTCACGACACGTCCTCCCCAAATACAACGCTACCCCACTCGACGAGCTGCTGCATGGCTTCGTCAAACGTATCATCAAACGTTCCCAGAAGGTGTGGCTGCCAAACAAGAATATCATCCACCGCGCACCAGACAAGGTCGTCTCGACGCACCGCTGTCTTTCTCTTCATCATCTCCCGCAACTCTTCCACTTCCAAACCCCATTTTCTGGCTTCACCTCCTTCACTATCGGATGTCGTCAGCTGGCTTCCCTCAGCGCCCGCACAGACTCTTCTCCCACGTTCCTCGCCAAGAAGGCCTTCGATCGCCTTTCCCAAGGCGCCAATATTCCTCTTTCGTTTCGGATCTTCAACACAATGAGGTGGGAATGCCACAGGGCCCAAGCCGGGTAACCCATCGGCCACCTCTGAAATGAAGTTCCAGGCCAGTTCGACAGGACCTGATGGAGCGGTTCCGAAGGGTGACAACAACGCTAGAATGGGGTGCGGACGCAGTAGATACCCGCTATTGCACGTCACCGTGTGCTGGCTGCACGTCGCATATTCTGGGCAAGTCGTGCATGTTGATGGGTGTGGTAAGGGGATCAACGAAAGTGGCGGGCACGATGTTCCCTCTTTGGCAGTGATTGCATCGACGAGCTCCGATGTTATGTCCAGCAAGGTTCGATTCTCTCGAACGCATGGTTCTATCGCAGAAATGCGAGCCTGGAATTCCTGCAAAGCTCGGCTGCTATTCGACCCCGCGTCGCAAAACCCAATAGATGCAGACGCCCTCTTGTACTTGATGACAACGCTTGAGAAAACAAGGACGCAAATCGCGTACAAGAGTGTCAGTAGGTAGGGCCGCGATTTCACGCGAGGTTCATGGTCAACGACGGAACTCGGGGCGTGCTGAGAGGTCAACGTCACTGGCTCGCTAAGCTCAGATTCTTCGGTCCCGCCCTCCAATGTGTTAACCAGCGGCGCGGCAGAGTCGGAGTGACAATCCAAGACTGGAATGGGAAATTGCGGTAATTGTTCTTGTGCCAAAGATGGGCTAGAGGGATGGCTCAGGGGAACGAACGACGTCCGCTTTCCGGGCGGAGACCATGTGGTTGGCTGTCGTGGGATGTCCAATGGGAGCTGTGGCTCAAACTTGGACTGAGGCGGTGACCGCTGAGATGAAGGGGGGAAGAACGGTGTTTTAATTGGCGATGATGGCGGCGAGAGTTGTGGAGGTGCCGACATAGAATGGCGGGACTTTTTGTAACCAGCACTTTTGCGACTCGTCGTCCTACGAACGGGAGACGGGCGGGTTGGCGACGAAGATTCAGCACCAGACTGGAAAATGTTATTGTCTTCCCATCCACTATCGTCTGCCATCTAGGGACAATTAGGTTGGCTTCTCGAGTTGCATCATAAACCATAGAACGTACTGATATTCGGCGCGTTTGAGGCTGAACCTGAACAACTTGTGCATCAGCATCGTCGACCGAAGAACAAAACCAGGTTAGCCTTACACCTTTCTTCTTCGTGCTTTTCCGAGCCAGTGATTCTTCTTCTGGTTCGCTTTCTTCCACAAGGGTGGGTACATTGACACGCGTTTTCGTGCTCGGAATCCTACCCAAGTCTGGTTGAGCGGACGAACGACGGCGCTTTGGCTGTCGACGAGCGTCAGATTGAAAAGGAGGCAATGTACTCCGTCAAACTCACAGGTTCTGGTCTTTGCGATAGCTCATCGTCCTCTGGAGCACGGGAGAGTCGCCGCGAGGAGCGCCTAGTTAGCTAGAGAAGGTTGAGTCAAAATCCATCAGGGGTAGAGTTTGGCCACCTTCGTATCTGCATTGAGCGGCCGGCCAGTCAGACCATCTGTAATTCCGTCATCGCTGGCAAGGCTATTCTCCCTCTTCAGCCTCTCCTTCCGAAGCTTTGCAACCTTTGGTTTGATTTCGTCGAGGAACGACTGCACGAGCTTCGCTTTGGTGTAAGGGGTGGGGTAGCGGATCTGGTGGTGGGTGAGGACACCTAGTAGCTGTGAAACGGTCAACGTGTTCGGATCGAAGTCACTGTCGAGGTAGTCTCCTTGGTTGATGATTTGCGTTGCGGTCAAAGACCTCGACATCGTGGGCAACGTCGAGGACCGTACCCCAAGAGAGCGTACACACGCAGTCATCACGCCACGATCACGTGGAACGACGCTTATGTAATGTGTAACTCTCACACCACATAGATATTATTATTATTACTAGCACCAAAGGAGGAGGATCTCATTGTCTCTCGCTGTTCCGCCCGAGACCTCCTGACCTCGAACCCAGCGTGGCAGTCGTCCGGAAGTAGATAAATTTGTACATTTTAGGGGACTCGTTGTTCAAGAAAAGCACGAAATATACACAGTTCGAGGGCCCGCGCACGTATTCAATGTTCATTTCAGGGTGCAAACTTTGGCCGGAATGGCCCCGACGGTCCGAACCACTTGCCACCGATCTGACACATTGAATGTAGTACATCAGAGTCGATCGTGCCGCAACTGCTCGTGACGCTTACCATCAAATTCCAGTATGCCCACGGAAGTAGATCCTAGAAATCGCGCGAACAAACCATCGTCAGTCAGACTGGCCCGACGAACATCTACTGCGCGTACCTTCTTCAAATGATAGAAGAGTCTGGATACGCAGCTTGTTAAGCATCACACCAACATGAACCCAAATCGGAAGGCTGACCTTCGGGGCTGTGACTGGTCACCGAGGAGACCGGAAAACGTCTCCTTCGGCTCTAATCCGTACTTGAACTCGGCTAACATCAGTTCACCGTATCCCGTAAGGAGCTACAGCAGAGATCAGAACGTCGACACACGCCCTAGTTGAACACGGACCGGACAACTCGTATAACCGTCATACCTCGCATTACCAACGCTCCCGCTGTCCATCAGAGAAAACAAGTTCTCGGCGAGGACAGGTGCCTGCGACGTAATGGCCGCCGCTGTCTTGCTAGTTGGCAAGGACGAACAGTCCCCAACAGCAAAGATATTGCTAAAGTTCGACTTGACATGTTGAAGTGTTGTGGGATCAACTTCCACCCATCCCGCAGCATCAGCCACAGCGGAATTTTTGATGAAATCCAAGGGCCCCATAGGTGGCGTCGCGTGTAAGAGTGAGTATTCACGATCAACGGTCGTGCCGTCAACCTTTTTGAAGGTCGCTCTGCGGTTTGGCACATCGATCGCAACGAGATTGTGTCCGAATTCGGCGCCAATTCCCCTCTTGAGTCGTAGAGCGTTCAGTGCTTCCGAATACTTTTTCACGCTGAACATTGATGGCATTCCTGTCATAAACGTGATGTTGATGTCACTTAGCCTTCTAGATTTTCTGTATCGGTCCCAAGCCATCCACATAATCTTCTGAGGAGCTGAAAGTTGCTTGAGTGATGAACACATGACTCCTCGAAATCTCGTTACCTCCGGCACATTTGATAACACCTGCCGGCTGCGTGAATATTGCATTTCCGTGTTGCAAAGAGTCGATGTTTTCCCAAGTCTTGTCGCATGTGTCAAACGAGTAAATGGATGATACACCAGAAGCGGGGTCGATAAGCGCCTGAGGTAAGCCTGCAACAGCCTCCCAGTTGATCTTCAGACCAGCAGCGATGACCAGCGCTTCGTACGTTATCGTGCGACCCGTTGAAGTAGTCACGGACGACATCGCAGGAGAGAGCGTGGCCACGTTTTCTTTGATATGTGCGATATGGGGCGGGATTAGCGAAGTAAGGGGGCGTTTGAAATCATGCTTAGAACGGAGCCCTGCCCCGACGAGCGTCCTTGGGACGGTGAGATATGGATCACTACGGGCACAAGAAGGGCTTACCAACCCGGCTAAATGGAAAAGGAAGAGTAAACGGCGAGCTTAGACGACGAAAGGGGTCCGAGCATCCTACCTGGTAATAATGGAATTGGGCCTGATCGAGTACCGCGATATCAGCGGGATTCAGAGGTTTATCTGCCGCCAAGAACCGGTTGTATATTTGATTTGCTACAGATAAACCTCCGGAGCCTAGATGGAGTCTCGGATAATATAGCCTGCGGATGGTTTATCTTGGGCGACCTACCTCCACCGATGATAACGACCTTGAACTTGTCCTTGGTAGTTGAGCTCGAGGATCGAACATTTCGAATCGTCTGCAGCGATAGACGAGTAGATGCGCGGGCAGCGAACATCTGCGGTAGTAGGAGGGGGACAAAGGTAGGACATTATTTTCTTTTTCTCTCATCATCAAACACGTGGTAAGAATCGCAAGAATGGCGAAATCATCGTCCGTGCCTAAGCTAAGCGGCGACCGTCGCTTGCTCGTGTGACACGTTGCGTGACATCTGATGGGAACTTTGCGACGGCGTACCCAGCCCTTGAGTAAGTTTCTGGTCTCTGGCTCTGGAACGTATGAGCACGAAATGAATCAGACCGAGGTAGGTGGTAATCCGCATTTCGCAGCAATTGTAGCGCTCGCTTTCGCTGAAAGGGCAGTCACGGGCGTTAGACAGACATGTACTATACCGTCCGAGTTGCCGAAGTTGGTCGCGCCGTACTTCGACCACTACCACGTATCGGAATCGTCCTGTTGCACCACATCTGTCTGACGCCTTACTGAGCCATCTGTTAGGACAAGAATGGCCGCACAGCCGGGACAAGATGCCAAGTTCTTCCAGCGTGGAAAGATCGAGGTATATCAAGTTAATTGGAGTGCCAGGATCACCACAGACTGCTTTCACTCAGGAATTCCGCGTCGAGCTTCAAGCTGCGGAAGCAAAGGACAAGAAATTCCAGAAACGAAGGACGGTTCTCAAGAAAATTGTTGCAAACATAACCATGGGCAACGACAGTACGTGAATTGTCGAGTGCACGCCCACCGTCTGCAAACACCTTCATCTTTCTAGTGTCTCCACTCTTTCATGACGTCGTCCAATGTATCGGCACCCCTCTTCTGGAGATCAAAAAGAGTAAGTTCAATCATCTCAACATATAATTTCGCCAAAGAGTTCAACTGTTTCGTAGTGGTTTACTTGTATCTCGTCAGCTACGGTCGATCCAAACCTGATCAAATACAGATAGTCATTCCGAGCTTTCTACAGGTAACGCTCTGCATGGTTTTGTCAAACCCAGGCCACATTTCACTCCCAGGACTGTAACGATCGCAACCCCCTCATCCGGGCACTCGCCATACGGACAATGGCGTACATACCCATTCCTGTAGTCACAGAAGCCCTTGGCGAACAATTGCGGCATTGTATCAAGGATCGCGACCCTTATGTACGAAAAACCGCTGCAATCTGCGTTGCGAAACTTTATACTGCCGATCCCAGGAAAGCAGAGCGTGCAGGGTTCGTTGAAATGCTCAGAGATATGATGCTCGATACCAATGCAACAGTTGTCGCAAACGCGGTTGCAGCACTCTCGGAGATTGGAGATCGCCAGGATGGCGTCATCTTCCGTCTGAACCTACCCATCGCGAGCAAACTAATAGCTGCGCTGGGCGAGAGCTCAGAGTAAGTCTGGTAATAATGTACCAGAAGCTTCGCTAATCCGAGAACGAGGTGGGGCCAGATATACATACTAGATTCTCTGCTACGTTACGTCCCGGAGCAGCACGCTGATGCAGAGATGATGGCAGAAAGAGTTATCGTGCAATTACAACATGCGAACTCGGCTGTGGTTTTGACTACCATCAAAGCTCTTCTGTACCTCATGAACTACATGGAGAATCGAAGACTCATCGACCACATCTGCAAGAAGATTGGTCCACCGCTGGGTAACATGGTGACTCTTCTTAGAATTATCGGGGCTGACTGTTATGCCTGTAGTCACATTATTGTCTTCTGGTCCAGAAGTCCAATATGTCGCACTTCGCAACATTTTGCTAATTATTCAACGGAGGCCGGCTGTCCTGAAGAACGACGTCAAGGTTTTCTTCTGCAAGTATAACGATCCGATATATGTTAAACTGGCAAAACTGGAGATCATGTACCGACTTGCACGTGAAGAGAATGCGAGAGAAGTATTAGCAGAGCTCGAAGAGTAGGTGTGGTGTTTAGCTCCAGGAGCAAAACTTTGACCGTGGATTACAGGTATGCGTCGGAGGTAGACATAGATTTCGTCCGCAAGGCTGTCCGGTCGATAGGACGGTTGGCCATCAAAGTCGAGGCGGCAGCTGACATGTGCATCCAATCCCTTCTTACACTGATAGAGACCAAAGTCACCTATGTCGTCCAAGAGGCCGTCATTGTGACCAAAGACATTTTTAGGCGTTACCCGGGCAGATACGAGGGTATCATTCCGACGTTATGCGAGAACCTCGACGTTCTGGATGAACCCGAGGCGAAGGCCTCTATGGTGTGGATACTGGGTCAATTTTCAGACCGGATCGATAATGCTGATGAACTTCTGGATGACCTGGTGTACAAATTCCTAGATGAGACTGTCGAGGTAACGTGGATTGTTCCAATGATGCAGCGTTAGTGTGGGTGAACAAACTATTTAGGTTCAACTCGCACTTCTGACTGCCGTAGTCAAGTTATTCATTTATAAGTCCACCTCGGAGACTGCAAAGGCGTTGGTACACAAGGTTCTGAAATGGGCTACCGAAGAAATCGACAATCCCGACCTGCGAGATCGGGGTTTCATGTACTGGAGAATGCTTGCAATGAATCCGACAGTAGCCGGCGAAATTGTCCTTGCAGAGAAGCCTCCTATCACGACGGATTCAGACCGAATGGATCGTGGTGCGCTTGATCAGTTACTTCTGCACACTGGCACGCTTGGTAGTATCTATCACAAAAACCCAGAGGTCAGAATATGTGCATAAGTCACTTATTGTTGTCTGACATACGCTGCAGACTTTTATTCGAAATGCAGCTGGAAGAGCGTTGGTGGACAGCCCCGCACTAAATGCTAACTCAAGAGCAGTTCTCGTCCCCCTCGCACGACCACAGCTTCCAACCACCGCCGTTGTTGTCTCCGGTCCTGGCCCTATTGAACCAAGCACCCGCGATCAGCTTACAGATGTGGCTCCTGATGCGCCGAAATTAGAGCCCGATAACGTGCCATTGCGAAGTATTAACCTACTGGGGGGGGATGCAGACCCAACTACGGCGGAGGCTCATAACAGTTCGCGTGATAGTCCTAGGGACGAAGACGGAGGTGATGAGGATGCTGACGAGGATGATATCGATGCGAATCCAGTCGCAGATCCATACGCAAACCTGGATGGTGCATTCGGAGGATACCTGGCAGACCAACCTCTACCTATGATTGGGCGGCAGAGGGGTAACGCTGATTTGGATGACCTTTTAATTTAGTCAGCTCGGGCCTCAGAGGGAACGTCACTAAATCTCCTGTTTTATTGGAAGCACCTGTATGCTAGTCTGCTCTAAACAATGGCTAAGGCTTGTTCGTGTGGTATGCAGGTCACGGGTGCTCTTGGTAAAGAGGGAGGCTAGGGCCAAGCGCGACGTGACCGGTGGCCAAGCAGCCGTTTCTGGTACGCATTAGTGTTTGGTAGCGCGGACATCGCTTCCTTCGTTGACCAAACTACTGCAGGGCTCTATGCAATGGGAGGTTGCAGGTAACGTGTGTTCAACTGAGCATCAGGTGAATCTTGTCTGCAACTGCTGCGAGTGCGTTCTTGGGTCGCAATGAATTATAATGCTACAACTGCAGATTGGAACCAGGAGTGCTAAATTTTTCAAAATCACCTACCTCGCCTAGACCATACATCCGACGATGGAAACTGATGCGGACAACCTTCGTATCCCGCGCAAGGTTATCACGCAAATTACCGTCAGGGGTGTGGGTCACCACGGATGGTGTGCTAGCCTGTATGACCTGGATTGGTACGTTGTATGCCCGACTAAGCGCAAGAATCTCCGGTTCTCCGCCCCATGCTGCAGTATCTCTGATAGTCGAACAGTATCGTTCAAACTGTCGTGCATCCATGAGACCGCTATTCTCTGTTGCCCCAACGCCGTCCTCTCCGGAAATGGACGGTAGGAAAGGAAGGAAATCGTCTGGATGCTGAGAGATATACGCAGAGGCTGCGGTGCGGAGTGTCGCATAGTTTGCTTCGCTCGCTGGAAGAATATTTAGGAGAGCGAGCTGGTGAGCGATCGCAGAGAAGAGGCAGTGGCCGTCTGGATTTATCTGTGACATGCACATCTCGCATTTTGGCCGAGGAGAGCTAGATAAAGTACTAACCTCGTGAATCTGGACGGCGAGCTCATCGCACGTCCGCTTTATTGACGCTGCTTCCAACTTTATTTCACGATCTATCTGTGCATCTATGTCGGGATTCGTTGGCGCAAGGTTCTGGGCTAAAACGGCTGCTTTTCGCGCCTACACAAGTGCTAGAGTGAACTTGGTGTTGGACAGCGATCTACGACCCACCGACCTGCCTCGCAAGGTGTCGCATCTTGGAGTTCTGTTTCTTAGAACCGGAGTCGACCTTTTCCTTTTCCTCGCTCTTGTTCACGGGAGCATTCCGCGATTCTGTGGGTGTTGCAGACTCTCGTTCGAATTGTTTATCCCTCGAGTCGAGTTCTGCAAATAAATCCTCCATTAACCCATCGTCGGGTGGGGCCAAGATGTCTGTTGGCGTGGCTGATGTCGAGTTCTTCGACTTGTTTCGCTTTGAGGTGGGCATTTTGTGTGTCTGGGCGGGTAGCAGCAAAGAGCCTCGTGGCTATGCACCCGATATGCGTACGTACTTGCAATGATACGGACGCCTCAGGACAAGCTTTGAGCCACCCCCCAACCACGCCTTGAAGGAGCCATTTGACGCCGTCCCGTTTGACCAACGTCGCTCTCTGACTCGTTGACCGAAGGCGAGCCAATAGCCAGCCTACACTCCTAGATATATGGACACCGCATCGACAACCCTGACCTGCACCCAAAGTGCATCCAAATTGAGCTCTCTTTTGGTCGAGCTCTCGTCCAACCCCACGGATGAACTATGGCTCAACACCGAGCTCGCCTGCAGATCTCTGGCAAACTTGTTGCGCGTTAGAAATGGCACAGGTCGGGAGTGCATCCTGCTGTATGAAAACAATGATCCGATTCCATCCCAACAGAGGACAACCACACAACTCTTGGAGGAGGTACCCTGCCACAAGATCTCACCTCCTTACTGTCCAAAGCGCTCGATGGGTCATCGGTCCCGAGCGACACCCGCGTCACCGCCGCGTTCGAAATTCTTCGCGTCAGCGCCAATCTTTGTGTTGAACATGGTACGCATATCTGATTCCTCGGAACACGTGTGCCATATCCAGTTTATTTCACTCAGACCAAAATAGAGGTCACTTGTTGGAGGCCGGTTTTCCACAAGCAACCGTATCGCTGCTCGAAGGTTATGCAGAGCACTTGCCGACTCAACCGCAAGTCGACCCTCTACCACTATCCACCTCACACTTACAGGTTATCAAGACTGCTATTGGGTTTCTACTAAATTCATCCCTCGGCTATGGTGTGTTCACGGGTTACTCAGATGCGATTCATGTTGATACTTAATCCATACGTAGAACCCGTCAAGTTCCGACTGACGTCTCTCGAAGTCGCCACGACACTCGTGCGGCTATCGTCTGCGATATACCCCGTTGGTTCCTGGATGAGAGACTCGGCAAATCTGTTCCCGGCTGAACCGCCTGGTCTAGATGGCATCCCAGGGAATGTGATAGAGTCTTGGACTCTTCGTATCGGGCTCTCCAATTGGACTTGGAGGCTTATCACTGAACTTAGAGATGATGGTCAGTTCGTTCGTCCAGCGAACCTCATTGACCCTCCAGCCTAATCGCACCATAGCACACCCGCTTTTTGACACCGATGTTCTCCCTTTCCTCATACAACCATTGATCGCTTTCACTCCGCCGCTGCTAACTGCCCCACCTCCTCCAAATTTTGCGCAACCATCACAGCTCAGAACTTCTCTCTTGCATGCCGATTTCGAACTACTCTCAGAAGCTTGTTCTCACCTGGAGTCTCTCGCGCTGGATGTCGAGGACATCCGATTATCCTTGGCCCGCGGGTTTGTATTCCCGGCAGAGCATCAAAACGTTCCGTGTTTATCTGCGATGCTAAACTTCATCGAGCAAGGGAACTATGCGCCACTTTGGTATGTGCAACACAAAACTAGTCTGGATGATGGCGAGGTTCGGAGCCAAGAAAAGGCATTCGATGACTGTAAAGCCGCTGTGATCAAAGCAGTGGTGGAGGTCTCTGGGGAAGAAAAAAACGCAGACGTCCTATGTGATGACTCGGAAGAAACATACCCTGGTGGCAAATTCGTTTGTCGAATGGTCAGTTGGATTCGGACTTTTGTTAATACGGGCGGCCACGGAAACCTTAGGGATGATATGGTAATATGCGCGACTCTTGCCCTCGGGAATCTGACGAGAAGAGGTGATCATATTGCAACGAACACTTCTGCTGCTAATTAGTTTTCAGAATTCCACGCCACATTACTGCTCTCCCCACCACACAACATCGCCCAGCTCCTGTCCTTTGAATCTTTGCTCTCCCCAGCGACGGACCTCAAGTTGAAACACGGGGTGCTTGGCCTACTCAAACATCTTTCTCAAACATCTGTCCAATCTGTCTTTAATCGCACAACCCTGAGCGGCGCTGGAATAATTGAACGTATTGTTGCAAGCGGTGTTTGGGACGACCGTGGGGACGTTATGGCGGACATCGTGCAAGTCAACGCTATCGGTGTTGTAAAGCATCTCTGTAATAACAGCGGTAAGTTTAGTTTCCTAACCCAAACCCCGATCTCTTTTTGACGACAGAATTGGTTCCAAGTCGACAATTCGTTCGCTGTCATTTTGCCCACGGATGGCGCAACCGCTACAGCGACAGGTCTCTCGCAGCTTCTTGCCTTGATTAAGCGATCCGACACTGTCGCCATTAAGAGCGAAGGTACACGCGTCATTGTTAATCTCATCAAATCGCTTTGGTCCAGTGATCCCACAATCGAACAACTGAATGCAGAGCAAAACCAGGCGAGACAACAGAAAAGAGACCGAGCAATGCAAGCGTTGGTTACGACTCCGTGTGTCGATGCTCTAGCCGGGCTCGTCGGTAGAAGCGCAAAATATCCTGTTCTGATCAATGAAGCCATCGTTGCGCTCAGTCTACTGAGTACCCACCGGGATGGTGGTGGTGAGCTCTGTTCATCAGCCAAAGTACATTGTCGCTGTATTCACTTATACTAGGCGTGTTGGTCTTGCGCACACTGATGGCACCACCCCCTGATGACACCACCCCTCCCGGCCCAGGTTCTGCAGCGATGTCGACAGTGGCATCAACCAGCAGTGACACAGACTCTCCAATAATCACTTCTCCCCCTGTGCGCAGTCGTGCTTCGCCTCAGAGACGCACCCTCGACTATCTTTTGAACATCCTTCGTAGCGGTGGTAACGACGGCGCTTCCAGTCCCAGACAACCAGAATTGGCCTTGTATCCTGTAGAACTCCGCATCAATATCTGTGCGTTACTCGGACAACTCGGGAAGCGAACAGCAGGAGAGGAGATGGAGACGGTCAAGGATAACGCTAGGTCGATCCTGGAGGACTTGTCAAAACCAAACTTTAATACGGGCAAGGAGAACATGCTAGCAACTGCGGCGAGGAAGACGCTTGACCTGTGGGGGCACTAAGTAGCGTACAGGGAGAGATGGCGTTAAATATCGTAAAGTTACTAGTGTTATGGAATGCATGCGTGGGAAGCGCTCCACTGGACTTCCTGGTCGCCAGCCCGACCGTGCTAGCTAGTCTATCGTCTTCGGGTCGTCCATTTCGTTCACGATGGGATCGAGTAAAATCCTTGTCGACGTCTCTCAAGGAATTGCAACCATCACCCTTAATGAAGCACAGCGACTGAATGCGTTGTCTGCTGAAGGTTTGCATCATCTGACGTAGGTGCGAGTCTGGGTTGAAAGATACATTGGATCACAGACTACGACGATTTCGCAAACTCGTTGAGAGAAATTGACAAACGCGATGATGTGGTAGCCACGGTATGGCAGGGTGAGTTGGACTACGTGCACAGAACTCTACTTTATGTGGCTGAGGTTGTTCGCTTCAGCAAACGGAGACTGGTTTTGCGCGTGCGTGGCTGTCGCACATTACAGCCCGCCTACTAAACGTCCCTGTATTCGCAGAGGGACCAACGTGAAGATCACTAGGCCTGTCCAGCCAACGATCCGGGACCAACTCCGCGTCCGAATAATATCAGCGAACACGGATTGCACACGAGCAGTATGTTGCATACCTATAATTCTGGCCTTGCGCGCTCTCACGTCGTTCTAGCTTTACACTCACAGTAAGATTTTGGTCGCTGCTCTAAATGGACCTGTGATGGGTGAGCAGCCCTACGACCGAGTCATGTTGAGTGTCTTACGGAGTCATGCAGGCATTGCGGCTGGTAAGTCGAGCCAACCCACGGCCGTCCACTAACGATATATGTACCTTTAAGCGTTCTTGGGCAATTTCGACTTTATATACGCCGTCCCCGAAGCATGGCTGTATGTCGGGTTCCCCTTTTTAGGTGTGTCCTAGTCTGCGGTGCCCAGTCCTCGACCAATTTTCTTCCAAGGTATCGCGGTCGAGGGGGGAGCGAGCGTCAATTTCGTCAACCGGAGTGAGCGTGTGCGGGTTCGTTCCTCGAGGTCCTCTAACCATCCGCAGTGGGTCTCGCAAAGGCGAACGAGGTGCTTATTCTCAACAAGAAGAAGACCGCCCAAGAGCTGCTTGAATGTGGTTTCGTCAAGTACGAACGCGTTTCATGTGCCGAGTCTGACCGCTCATGACGTGGTATCTTTTCGATAGCGAGGTATTCCCCTCTCAGCCGACCGGGTCGTTTCATGCGGCAGTCCGGGAACGCCTGCTCCAGGACCTTGATGGCCTGGACCAAGGGTCCGTATTGGCTATCAAAGGGCTGGTCAAAGCTGGGCTGTCGGAGAAAAACAACCCTGATGGTGTCAACCTTCGAGAAAGCTACGCGCAAGCGGAAAGGTTTGTGACGGGCATACCCTCTGGTCGTTTCCGGATGATCGCACGGAAAGAGATAAAACACAAGCTATAAGTGACGGGGACCTTTTAGATTGGTGTATTTTGTCAAAGTTTATTACTACATCTCTGCGCAGCTAGTGCGTCCGCCTATGTAACGTGCTCGAGATGTTGCTGTGGAACGTTGAACGGATTTGTGTTCCTCACACGTGTGGAATTAGAATTAGAGGGGTGGCCAAAGTTCTCACCCCTTTCCGGAGCTGACGTTCTTGGTCTTATCTCCCGCCACATATTCACGGACCCTGACCTGGGACGAAACCGGTGGCCGTCATGATGGGAAGGAAGGCTGAATGTCCCTCGTGCCGTCAAGCGAACGTTCGTTCGAATTGAACCTTGAACCTTTTTTTTCGTGACGAGTTTGGTCGTGGCGAGGAGAACGTTGTGGGAGTGGATGTATGGCATCTTCGGACTGGCGTGTCCGATTGCACATGGAACGCGAGAGTGCGGGGCTGTCGCGGCGATTCCGTGCAGGATCATTCGGACCAGTCTTGGATCGGACCAGCTCTTTGTCTGTCACGGCATTATCGACCCTGCGCTGTTGGTGTGTCCGAACCAGGGCCACTCTCGACCGTATCGAAATGGCTGGCGTGATGCATGAAAGGACCCAACGTTCGCGTGTGTGAAATCCATGCCAAGGGGGTCAAAACGTGCACGTTCGTGATACAGACCATCGAAACTCGGTCGTGATAAATTACTATTGAGAGGTAGGTAGTACAAGAAGTGCATGGCGAGGCAGGTTGCGAAAGCTAGTACTACAGATGCGATTGGTGATCGAAAAGGGGCGACCGAGATTACCGAGATTAACGATCTATGGTAACAGGTTGGGATGTCTGCCGAGTGGCAGAGTGTATCGCGTGATCAAGTCCTAATCCTGGTGGCGGGTAAAGTCCTCTCTGTCGTGGATGGCTGGGTTTGACGACCGTGGGTGTGGAGGACGAGTAGTGCCTCGGCGTTGTCGCCGGTATTCAGCACATCACGTATAGACTTTTCAGCCAGCAGACACGTCTGGGTTGAAGAGTGAGAAAAAAACGGAAGAACGGGATAAAGAACGACCGACCCTGCTGTAACCGCCGCGCTGAAGGGGCCGACGAGAGATGGCGATAGCATTGTGGATGCTGTCGTATGCGTACCGTCGCCTGTGGACGCGGGCGGTGAGTGAGGGACGAGCTGGACGAAGCGACGATAACGCACAAGAGTCTCTCGAGTTCGCTGCGAGAACGAGGGATGATGAACAGGTCTGAGCCGGAGAGGTACCGGGTGAAGGCCTGGTAGGACGCGCATCCCGCGACGAGGGTTTCGTCAAAGGAGGGATGGTCCTGATCCCAGCTGAGCCAGTTCTCGCTGTAGAGGGGGCAAGGATGAGCAGGAGAGGGGGCGAAGAAAAGGGGACGTACGTTAGATGGGAGTGGGCGATGGCTTCTGAGGTGTGGGGGGCGAGGAAGCGATCCATTGACTTGGGGGGGAGAAAGGAAAGAGATTGAGAAATATATACGGCTGATTGGCGCCGTGGAACGAGCGTCTTGAAATATTTAAAATATAAAATATAACAAAACTGCGTGATGATCGCAGCGGCATCTTGCTCGGCTTTCCTTTTTTGGCTCGCACGTTCGATGTCGGAGTATCGAATTCAAAACACCGATCATTATATTCCCTTCGCCCGCTGTGCCGTGCGGTGGGTTTCCATTGGAACTGACACCGCAGTGGGGGTCAAACTATGACTCGAACGCCCGGCGGCCGGTGAATGACACACGCCACGTGTCACAAAGTTGGTATTTTCCTTTCTGGGACAAGTACTAAATGATGTAACGTTCCGATTATGTAATGAGTCGTCTCGTACGTACGATGGTGATTTCCCGCTCGGTCACGAAGAACGTCTTTGCTGTAGAGACGGAAGAAGTTCGTTCGTTTTTGTTATTTTGGTCGTCTCCTTTCCAAAATTGCTTTGGCAGGGCGCGGGTGCTCTCGTCCGGCGTTCCATCGGATCGCCGAACCTGCGCAACTTGACCCCCTTCCTGATGCTAGATCACTTCCACGTCTCGAACGGCGCGGTGGGCGACGACCCTCTCCGCACCGTCCAGGCATTGACCCACGGTGACAGGGCTTTCCAGATCACCCTCACAGAGGCCAAGCGACCGTGACATACATCCTCCAAGGGTGGGACATCTCCACAGCCCCGCCGCAGCTTCGCTTACCCATTTCCTTGGAAAGATCGAGTCGTCACGAGGACTCTGCAGGACATGCTGGAACCATCGAAGCAGGTGGCGTCCAGTGGATGTGTGCTGTGCGTCGTCCACTCTTGTCATTCACACCCATTTCTATCGGGCTTCCGCAGGGCAAGGGTATCATACACGCCGAGATGCCGGTGCATGGCCAAGGGGTTCCCGAACCGAGGGGACTCCAACTATGGGTCGACTTGCCCAAGCAGGTATGTATGGCCTTGCACAGGTCGATCGTCCTCGGGTCACCGTAGCTTACGCCCTGCCCCCTCGTTGCGTACAGTTCAAAATGGTGGTAAGTGACAACCGCGTTTCTTCTAGAATGATGCTACCCTCGCCCCAGGAACCTTCTTATCAAGAACTTGGTCCCGAATCGTACGTTTGTCGATGGGTGACATCCTCATGTCAGTTACTGATCATGAAATAGCATCCCGGTCGCATACCCCAACGGTCCGGAAGGTTCCGTCAGCATTCGGGTAATCAGTGGGAAAAGCTACGGCGTCGAATCCCCTGTCCGGCCACTCGGCGGGTGCTGGTTCTTCCACGTCTTGATGAGAAACCCGGGTGACAACATCTTCCAGGATATCCGTAAGTCGCCATTTCTATTGGATGGGAAAACGACCGAAATATCTTGCTTAGCCACCGGGTGGACATCGTTCATCTATCGTACGTATTACTTCTTCCGTGGTGTGTAGACGCCAACCTCGCGCAATCAGTCTGGAAGGGGAGCGTTGTCGTCGGAGACGATGGGTCTCCCAATGACACCTTCCATACCCTTGTCTTGTCCAACGAAGACGGTGAGACGGGGGTAAGAATCACAGCAGCCAAGGAAGACACAGAGTTCGTTCTGGTGCGTTCCTTCCGTCAAAACCTGGGTGTTATGGAAACGAGCGTGCTCTAGATCGCGGGTGAACCTCTTGACCAAACTGTTTTCCAATACGGCCCGTTTGTAATGACATCACGTGAAGAGATACAACAGACGTTGGTAGACTGTAAGCATCTAGCCGGTCCTTCACCTCCTACCAGGCTTATCGGCGTCTCCATCTAGATCAAACTGGCAAGAATGGCTTTGAGAAGGCCCATACATGGCAGAGCAAAATAGGTCGCTAAACAAGTTTCCTGGTGTACGATGAACGCGCCAAAGTCTTATCGCTGTGATTGCATGCAGTCTGTTTGCTTATTCCTGATCCCTCTCATCCACATGCTTCATTTGTTCCCATATGTCGCCTTCATCTTCTTCCGTGTTTGCGTTTAGCTTTCCCGCAACACCTTGGTCCCAGATAACGACAGTGGGGACTGTAGTCATGTATGCTTTTTCGAGTGTGGTGCCCTTTTCTTCCTGTTGTTTTCCAATCTCGAAAACGGGCGGGAACGTGCTGTGAATGCGGGTAAAGCGATCCAGAGACACAGATGCGAGGAATGACGGCGCTACAGCCAATGAAGTCACAGCACCAGACATTCCTACCGAAAAGCGGACATCAGCGAGGGTGTGAGAACGCCGCAAGGACACAGACCCTTGTATCCATAAGCGACCCTGCCGACGCGTAAATCAAATGCGAAGAGATTCGTTCCCTGATCCGAGAGGAACACTTCGCTGGAAGTGGTTGCTGGTAAACGACGATCTATGCTCTCTTGAAACCTTTTACTCACTGTTCTGACAGTCCGTGTTCGACCGATCTAACGCCGCCCACCTTGCCAACGCCCTTAAAGTCGCTGACAGGTCGCCGTCCGGTGCGTGTATCGTACCTACGAAGATCGCCGAACCGGGTACCGGCAAGTATCTGCGGATGATTCGCCGAGCTCGATGACGACATGTACGTGAGACAGGTATTGTGGACCGGTTGACGAAGGCCCAGGAAATCGTTCGCCACGTTCTTTGCACGCCAGACTTCGCCAGGAAACAAGGCCTCATGCCTTTTCCGTTTTCCGCTGCTCGGGGAAGACGCAGAGCTGTCTGGCCGTGACTCGAAAGCAAGCTCGGTATTCCAGATCGACACTTCGACCTCGTCACCGCCGTAGGCAAACGTTTCTTGGCCGGGACCCAGCCTCCAGTCCATAAGCCGCGACGGGAGTGCGCCGAGTTTATGTGTCGGGGCAGCCTCGTCGTTGGTGGAGGTCAGTCGGAGCGCGCCGTTAGAGGCGCACGAGTATACAGTACTTGTAGGGATGGTGTTCTCATGAGCAGTCTGCTGACCACTCTCGCTTTGTTACCACTCACTTGTATGTCGTCGCCAATCCGACAAAGGAAAGATCCTGTTTGAATCTCGTCTCCTTCCATTCGTGACGCTGGGCCAGACCATCCTCGCTAGTCAAGGATGCGAGACAAAGGGTACCCCCGAAGCCAACTTGCCTTAGCATTATTTGTCGCGTTCGGTTCGATATGAGCGAGACGCGCACCATGGGATCCGGGCTACTCCCGCTCATGGCCAATTTCTGTACCGCTCGAGCGCGACCAGTAGAAGTGCCATCGTACAGAGTTTTCAACAGTAGCCTGTCCGTTAGCGATGGGTCTGGGTCGTACGAGACAGATTTTATACAGCCAAGCTCATCGCCAGTCAGAAATCGAGGCATCTGAATCCCTCGTCGACGTGACGTGACAAGGCAGTGTGAAAGTGCTCATCCACGAAGTCGCCCGCGACTGCACTACATCTGTATACATCGCGCGCATCTCAACACCTTCGAGGACAGTTATCACAATACCATGGACGGGCCTATGAGGGAGCTAGAAAAGCTCAGGGCGTCGACGGAGGGCTCGACAAAGGGGAAAACTCCCTCTGCAGAAAGTTCGCTGGACTCTCTGCTCCAGACTCTGTATGAAGTCAAGAGCAGGACCGTGGCCGGTACCGTCACTCAAGACACGTTTGCATTGCTGTCACAGACGGTGGACGCCAAGAAGAAGGAGATCGACGAGAAACAAAAGGAGGTTTACAATGCGATCGCGAGACTTGGAAAGGCTTTGGACAAGGTCGACCTTGTCAACTCACCTGCGAAGCTCGTGCTCACATTTTGCCCAGAAATTCACGCAGCCCCTGCCTACTTATAACCCGATTTTTACCTCTCACGCCGCCAAAGATGCACTCGACCGAACTTTCGCGTTGCATCTCCTTCGTACGGGCCAGTTCTCCACGGCAGAGACCTTTATTGAAGTACGTCGACCTTGTCCTGCTTCCCTCACGTGCCAGCGAACGTTGAGCCTGTACAGGAGTCGGGCGTCGAAATCACAACCGAATTGCGTAGTCAGTTCGTGGAACTTCACCGCATCATAACAGCGCTCCGAAGACAAGATGTTGGCCCGGCGCTTGAGTGAGCACGCCAAGAAACGTTCCCTCACCTGCAAACTGATGTATACCATCAGGTGGTCTAGAAAGAACCGTTCGTTCCTTCGATCGCGCTCCTCTCCGTTAGAATTCTACCTTCACCGTTCTCAATATGTACGATTACTCCTTTCCTCCGACCCATCCAACCCTATCCCAGCAATATCGTACGCGAATGCGGCCTTGCGAGTCTTCTACTCTGAGCACACACCCGAGTTCAAACGCCTCATCGCCTCCCTGGCCTACCTTCCCAAACACAAACTAGAACGCTCCCCTTACGCAGATCTTGCATTGCCGTCCCTTCATACTGACCTCGAACCACTTTTCGCGAAAGAGTATTGTGCGAGTCTGGGGATGAGCCGACAGGTCCCCCTCCGGGTCGTCGGCGACATCGGTGGCGGAGGCGCACTGGCGAGAATCGAAAAGGCCCGAACAGTGATGAAAGAGAAGAAAAGTGAATGGAGTCAGAGCGACGAACTTCCTGTACGCTGTTCATCGGATGCGACTTTGTCATTACTGACCGTCTGACCCCAAAAGATCGAGATACCACTTGCCCCCGAAAACCGGTATCACTCAATCTTCGCATGCCCTGTTTCAAAAGACCAGTCTACGGAGCAGAACCCGCCGATGATGTTGAACTGTGGACATGTCATCACAAAGGACAGTCTACAGAAACTTAGTAAAGTTAATGGGTTCGTACCCTCTTTCGTCATCTGTTCTCTACAACTGACGGACATGTACAGACGTGTCAAATGTCCGTACTGTCCAGCAGAGTCAGCGCAAGTTAGCGCTTTACGCGTGCATTTCTAACATAGCAATTCCCAATGTCAATGTCGTGTATTCCATCATGCTTGTACTGTAGCACTTGCCACGCTTCTAATTGTTCACTCTTTGGATGTTGCACATGGGTCGATCCACTGAGCCTAATCCGGTGTGTGACATCGACTCGGAGCTAGGCTAGAAGAGCAGACTATACTTACCATCATCGTCAGAGACTCTTCCCCGTGTTTGTCAGTGGTCCGGACGACCGTACTTGTGTCGATACTCGGCGTATTCACAAATCGACTTATTTGCTCCAGTTTCGCGGAATCGATGCGATATCGTTTCGCGAGCGTCTCCAGTTCAGCCCTGTCCGTGACAGATTTTCTCGCCTCGAGTAGCTCTGTCAGGGAAGATACCAAGAGACGGTTCTTCAAAGGCTGCGGGCTCGAAGCTTCCGCCTCGGACCGCATCCTGGAGCGGTACATGTTCTGTATATCATTCGCCTGCGACGTCCTTGAGGGAACTTGCCAGATACGAACGAACGCGATCCCGGACTTACGGCCTGCACTGTTTGCATGTGGTGGTCGACTCGTACCGGACCTAGTTGGCTCAGTTTTTGCATAAAGTGGGGATCCTTGGCGTCCTGCTCGACCGCTGTCCGAATGCATTATTATTTTCGGCTGGGGACGAACGGCACCCCCGGGGGACTGTTCGCTGCCCACCTTCATTTTTATGTTCAAAGATCGACTGTCTCTCGGGTCGTAGGCGCGTTGGCCATGCTTTTGCAGCGACAGCCTGAGGAGAGTTTGAACTTGTGCCAGGCCGACCTGGTATTTCCCTGGGTAGTCTGCGGGCCGTTTTGGAAGGAACACTCCCCATGGGAAGATGTAGGTAGATAGTGGTTTACAAAAACACTCGCAGTTTTCACAGAAATTTATTGTCTATGCTTTACGGTCATGTTTTTACAGCCATCCATTATGTACCTATACAAGTTCGCAAAAATGAATAGAAAATGAGATAGCAACATTCCAGCATTGGCCAAGATTCACAACTCTCTCCAGTTTGATGCCAAAAAGGAGTGTGATGAGCACCAGGAGGAGGGGTATCAGTGAAAAGAGTGGATGTTTGGGGTGTTTGGCAACGACCTGGACTATAGCAGGCAGGAGAATAGATAGAAAACAGAAATAAAAAACTTCATTCGATGCGCAACGGTGGTGTCATGAACGGGTTTCGTGGCAGAAAAATCTTTTTAATTGAAGGTGCCCATGTTTGTTGGAGGTGTCTGTTGGTATACTTGATACATGGCATATGGCGGATAAACTTGGGGAACGGCCTGGCCGCTGTATGCGGCCTGACCCATCCCGAGAACACCACCTGGCTGCGCAACAGCAGGAGACTGAGGAGCATAGGGAATCGTAGAAACAGGGGCCTGTATAGAGGGTGCAGAGGGCACAGTCCCGTTACGGCGAACTGTTACGCGGGAAGTAGTAATGTCCGGCGAGCGGAGGGCGAACGGATTGAATGGGTCCGAGGATGGGGAAAATGCCGAGGGAGGGTTCGAAGTGCGAGGACGCGCAGTCGCACTGCTCTGACCATAAGCGGGATCGATGTGCAGCTGGGGTGGTCCAGACTGCGGGTTCTGACCACCCATCTGCAATGCAGCCATCATAGAGGCAAGGCCCTGGTCGTTGGACGGGTATCCGGAAGGAAGGCCAGGAACACCATAAGAATTATGGGACTGTCCCTTTTTACTGGGTGGACCGTTAGTGGTGTATGTCGGTTGGTAATTAGGAATAGGCAGGCCAACTTCTTCGATGAGACGACGGTATGCTTGAGTAGCGATCACCTTGAGTTCGATCAACACACGCTTCGTCGCTTCAATGAAGTTAGGCTTGTCGGTAGGGTCAAGGAAGGGACTTGTCAAGATTTTGTGTACGACGGCAACACCATTTACTTGGTCTCCCAGAACGTCTGTTAACACATGATCTCCGGGTGACGAGAACAGCGCCTGCACGATTTGACGCGATGCCTCAGGCTCAATCTTTTGGTTGACAATCCGAAGGACAGTGAGCGAGGCCAGCTTGTGTGTGCAAAGATGCGAGAGGTGGGGAGTGAATCGTGGCGCAAGGAGACTGTATCGTGACGGGAACGAAGACGTGTCCAACAACCAAGTAAGCAACAACGCGCCATTTGGGTTGGTTGCAAGGGGAATCGAATTGAGGATCACTGCGGTTGCAATCCGCCGTTGCTGACTGATGCTGATGTGAGGACTCTCGAGACACGCTCTCATACTCCTAGCTCCGAAACGACCTTGTGCAATTTCCCACATACGGTCCACCATAGCATCGAAAATGAAGTCGTTCGCAGGAGCACCGAAGCGCAGGCAGCATCTAATGAATTGATTGAGGACGGTAGGAGCGAAGCACTGACAGCAACATACTGCACAACATAATTCCCGAACTGATCGAGGAGCAGGGGAGGTGCGTAGGCCCTCAGGTTTTGCACAATGAGTGCAACTTCTTCGGGAGTCTGCACACACTCGATGATTTTCTGCGCAGCCCAAGTTCCGTTCTTGTGGATTCCGATCATAGCTAGATGGGGTGTAATTCGTTCCAACATTCCAAACCTTGGACTTGCGGAGCATTTCTCAAATAGCTTTTGAACAACCTAAGTGTCGATTTCTGAGGAGACGTATGAAGCTGTCCAACACCAATGGATACTAACCGTGTTTCCAAGCCAGTCAGAGGCCAAATCAACAATTTCCCCATCAAGGAAATCCCCCGCGACCTGATCAGTTTCCTCGACAGACATCGTGCCAGAATCGAGTCGCTTGCGGAGTTCACGAAGTTTGGAAGCATCCCATCGCCTGTTGTTTGATCTCTCAGAAACGAGTGGAATCGTAGTGTAGTACATCGTAGGAGGCCGAAATTCTGATCAAACGATGAGAAACAGTCCGTACAAAGTGCCTAGATGACTGACCGGAAAGGGCTTGAATGTCTGTGTCTGCATCGACGCTCCCCTTGCTGAGCTCTCGCATGATCATTTGCTGTTCCGTCACGGAAGGGGTCCACCCCGCAGGTTTCGAAAGTCCATCAGAAATATAAGATATATTGTGCATGCCGGAGCCGATCATACTGAGAAGCAAGTTTGAACGGTAGTTCTCGACTGTTCCTCCAAGAACCTGTTGGTCAGCTGGAATTGTTGAAGCACCTTTAACGCTCCGCAATGCGTGGATAGTTGCGCCGACACTCAGGTCACCGATGCCTTGTACGGCGACACTGGGGCTCTCGTCCTGTGCCCCATTGCCTTCTTGGCCATTCTTTACCGGGACCTTGGCGAACCCAATGCGAATGGCCCCGACGTCACTACCCAGCACATCGCGACCGTTCAGTGCCTTCCTTGCACGAACAGCATCATCGAGGCGCTCGAAATTAACTACAAAAAGTGTCAATAA
The DNA here is from genome assembly GCA_038088955.1 of Neotropicomus parvogracilis. Classification (NCBI taxonomy): domain Eukaryota; kingdom Fungi; phylum Basidiomycota; class Agaricomycetes; order Boletales; family Boletaceae; genus Neotropicomus; species Neotropicomus parvogracilis. Next base: position 26,645 of record JBBPJX010000073.1, read on the forward strand.
CCTCTTTACATTCCACGGAAAAGAAAGCTAACTGAATCCACAGTTTTTATGTGTCAAGACACGGGCAGACTCGATGGGCCCGTAGGGGCTAAAGACATTGAGAATGGTGGCGGGGGTCGTGGTACTGGGGATGGAGCCAATCCACAACGCACGAGTGGGGGTGGACTGCAGTTGAGCGTCCAAGCCTCCTAGGCCAGGACTAGCACTCTTGCCCATGCTATTGGGTGAAGTGGCACCAGAATTCGTGATGGTGGTGCCCTTAGCGGGCGCTACTGGTGCGCTGTCGGCTTTTCCAAACCCAATTCGTACTGTCTGTCCATTGGGCATGCCAATGTTGCCTCCAAGACGATTCAAAACGTCATCCTTTGCACGGATAGCATCCGCTTGATCGACAAAATTGACAAAACCACATTCCTAAACTCGACTGGTGAACATTATTTTCCGGAGGCCAGGCTAAACAAACCTTCTCGGGCAACAACCTCAAACTTTCAATTGCACCATAGGGAGCAAAAACGTGGATGAGCTGTTCACTGGTTACAGCACTATCGAGGTTGCCTATCCACAACGATCGAGTAGGTGTCTGTAACTGCGAATTGTTGTTGGCCTCAGATTTTGGCGAGACGGCCCTCCCTTGAGAATTGGGGGCGACAAGGTAAGCCGACGCACGGCTAACTTCGCCATTAGGAAAATGGACAGTAGACGAAGAGGTGCTGCGGGATGCTAGCTTGGCATCTGACTTGAGTATACTGGCAGGACTGGCAAGACCAGTAAGGTTCCCTGTAGTAGGGGTAAGATCGTTCAGGTACGGGGTCTGAACCTCGCTTGTCGTAACACGACGTTGAAGGGAACGGGTTGGATCATCGAGAGTCCCAACGGATATGGCACGCGGGCGTGACATTAATGCGCTACCAGGGGAGAGATGATCAGTCTGCTTGAAGCCTTTGGCAACATAGGACGAGTGTAACAGGTTTGCATCAGAGAGAGATCCATCATAAGAGCTAAGACGTTGGCGTCCATACAACTGTTGAGGCTCGTAGTTTTCGAAAAATTCTTCTTCGTCTTCGCCACTCGGTGTGGCCAACAACGAAGTAGCGCCAGAAGAACGTGCACGATACGGGTTAGACACTGTACTTGCCCGCAAGCGAGGTGGGTTAGCCAAGTTTCCTGCAATCGCCGCTTGAGCCTGTGTACGTAACTCGGAGATTGTGGCCGCCGGTGGAGGACGGTGACTGTCATCTAAACCAAGGTAATCAAGGGTGTGTACATCAAAGTCATCAGCCGAGTCCGCGGATGTTACAGAGCGTAGCTCATCCAAGACGGGAAACGACGAGCCAGACGTATTTGTGGATGATAACCAGGATGACGAGAAGATGGAGGGTCCGAATGGGTTCGTTAAGCCGGAAGATGGCAAGGTCAGTGAACCAGACCTAAGGCGACTGTTGCGCTCGACGACGCCTACGGCCGTACCAGTTGTGGCGGCAGGAGCAACCGAGGTGGCCGAATGACGAAGACTTGGACGCGAGGGCACGACAAGACTAGGAGGAGTGTTGGCATTTTGCCGCAGCTGAATTTGTTCTGTAAAGGACTCGGTAGAAGGTGTCGTGCTGCCCAACGTATTGGAAGCAGCAGCAAATCTTTGAGCCGCGAGATGGACATCGGAAGGGAGAGTGCCGGCCCTGGCTCTCCTAAAACCGGGAGGAAAAACGGACGCTGTAGCAATGTCACTATCGCCCAGGGACGAAACATCGGGTACCAAGTCATTGGGCGGAGAACCAGATGGTACAATCGCACGGAGCGCAGGCGGCCTGTATCTTCCTAGACGTTCTTCCGCTTGGATCTCCCGGGCCCTGCAATATCATTGTTAACGAAGCCCGGGATGCTCAGAAAGCTGCACACCTCTTTGCAAAGGCTGCAGAAGGTGCCGGGGGTGGAGTTTTGCCTGAGGAAACTCTTGAATAGGAGCCACTGTTGTCGGTGGCAGATAAAGACATTATAGGACTTGTTTTCGTGTGTAATTAGAGATTACCGTTGGGTTGTGGATGAAAATTGACGGACTGTCGTCCGCTTTTTCGTGCAGGGGGTGGAATAAAGCAAGACCCGATTTGAGGACGGTTGGAACCTTGGAGAGTCGTGCCTGCGATGCGGAAATCGAGGGTGGAGATGTGTCAAAAAAATTAGCTTGGGCTTGGCCGGGAATGCACTAGAGGAAAACGCCAAAAAGCTCGTAAAGCGACGGATATTTGATGGAGGACTTCCACCGAGGAGTACTTTAAAGAGCTGGTGTACTTGAACCAGAGAAATATGAGTACTAAGTAAGATGGTAGAAATTTCGTCCAAGCAGTCCTTTTCACACTCCGCTGGTGACCTTGTACTGCCTTTCCCAAGGACTTGTCCGTCTTACCTCCCCGGGCGCACTCGGGGATCCGTGCGCATGCGTTCGCCAGGACAACTCTGTCATAATTATACGACATGTACCATACATACGTCGCATTAAACGGGCCCGGACGAGCCGACCAGGTCCAAGAAAAAGGGTAGAACGCAAACGAGTGCACTGCTCATGACCGAGTGGGGATCACAGAATACTGAGGTATACGAACAACTGATACAAGCTCTAGCAAACATAAAACACGAGTGAGCGATAGAACGAAATTCAGCAATGAGGAAAGAACACCAAGCAAACCCAAGCGGGATCTCGACTAAACAGACTAGGAGTGTCGTGGACCCTTCGTTCTTGGTGGGGCAACACGAGATCGCGCAGCAACTGCATCCGCAACCCTCCTCGAGCGTCGCAATGGTTTCTCTCTCGCGTGGGTATGTTGGGGTGCAGCGTCGGCCATCTCCCCACGGGCACTCGTCGCGACATCCTCCGTGTCCCAGTCGGGATGAACACAGAGAGTACGAAATATTTCTTGCTCTGTGGGGCTAAGTGGCGTTTCTAGTGGACTAGTGAGGACTTCATTCGATGTCGATGGGTGCAAGGCAGCTAGCGCAATATTAACAGAAGGTGGAATAGCAAGCGATGGTTCTTCAATAAGCCCAGTCTCGATGGAAGTCTCCCATATGTCTTCTCTCGCAGGCTTTCCGTGGTCAAATTGTGGAATATGTAACGGGTTCCCGGCTTTGGGGGAAGAGACTGAAGCGTTGAACTGTGGCCCAAACTGATTAAGGGATCGTCCAGATGCGCTCTCCTGGTAGAAATCCTGTAGAGCGGTAGGAAAGCGCATGACAAGATCGTCAGAGAGAAAAATACTCTCTATTCCCTTTGGTAAACCGTGGGCATACAAGCGAGCAACACAGAGAGGGGCCCAGATTCCATCGATGGCCAAGGAAGGATGAGACACGTTAACACAAGTGTTAGGAAGGGGTGATGGAGGGGACAGAGACAGGTGAGCCAGAATTGTACTGAAATTCACAAAATCCGTGTCGATGCGTCTTAATAGAAGGGTGGAACCGAGCATAGTCTGGTATACAGAAATGCCTATGCACAAAACTGAGTCGCCCTCGTAAAACTAGGTAGGCACGTACACTACACACCTTCAATTTGGGTTGCACAAATATCGGGAGTGCACGGACGACACGTGCGGACGACCACTGCGACGTTTGGAGATGGGGAGTATGAAGGACGGACACTGGGATCGGTGTGACAAGTTTCTAGCTCTTTGATCTCCGTGCACGCGATGTCTACGTTGTCCTGTATGGCGTCAATGGACGACGGAGAGCCAACGCTATCTGAAGCAGGTTGTGGGAGCAAGTTACAATCTACATGCATTCTTACCCCACTAGCCCATCCGTCCTCGAATTCATGTGGACGAACACTATCCGGGCCGAGTAACTCAGCATCTTGCCAGGTCAATGCGCTGCCTCCCTTATTGGTGCCAATCCGAAACGAAGACGGGGAAGGAGATGTGGGCAATCCGAAAGGTGTAAGTGGGGACTGAGATGCGAAGGAACCCACACCCAGTTCAGAAGTAGGGAAAGATAATGAATTGTGGGTCGGAGAGGTAAACGGGGAGTATGGAGAAATTGGAAACACTGGCGCCAACACTCGAAAGGACGCGAGACATTCATGCTCATCCGGTTCGACCTTTGCGATAGGCAAATCCTGTTGATCTTCTTGGTGCACTGGTGCATCAGTCCATCCGCCCTCAAATTCCCATTCCCAAAGT
>JBBPJX010000074.1:0-30803 GCA_038088955.1 Neotropicomus parvogracilis
GGGTAAGCCCAGAATCTCACACAGGGATGCAGGGACGCAGGGACACAGGGACACAGGGACGCAGGGACGCAGGGATGGGGCCTAGCTGCCAACTCATATGGATAGGAATGGGGCACGCCACGAACGGGCGTCCCGGACGGCGAAGAGAGGTGAGAGTAACAACGACGAAAAAATGTCAAGTGGTGGGGTACGCTGCAAACAGGCGTCCCGGACGGCGAAGAGATGAGAGTAACAATGACAAAAAAACAACATGTGATGGGACATGCCGCAAACGGGCGTCCCAGACGGCGAAGAGAGTGAGAGTAATGACGAAAAAAACATCAGGAATGGGGCACGCCACGAACGGGCGTCCCGGACGGCGGAGAGAGGTGAGAGTAACAATGACGAAAAAACGTCAAGTGGTGGGGCATGCTGCGAACAGGCGTCCCAGACGGCGAAGATATGAGAGTAATGACAAAAAATGTCATAAGATGGGACGCGCCACGAACGGGCGTCCTGGACGGCGAAGAGAGGTGAGAGTAATGATGAAAAAATGTCAAGTGGTGGGGGCACGCCGCGAACGGGCGTCCCGGACGGCGAAGAGATGAGAGTAACAAGAAACACCTATTCATGAGATAGGTTATACCGCAAGCGGTGTCTAGGACGCCAAATGAAAAGTGATTGTCGGGTCCATAAAAAGGGAGTCCAGGAGAGGAAAACTTGAACTTGAAGCGACTTACCTTGCCTATACCTGCAAGGCTTGCGCAATGACCCTTCTGAACGAGATCATTCGTCAAAATGTTAAGCCGTTGTTGCTCCCATTCACGAAGGTTCAAGAGCATAATGTGCTCATGCGACGGAGGGAGTCCAAAGATTTTATTCCCAGCATAGTCGACCGAATCCAGGGTCCGCCGAATGATATGGTGTTGGAAGTTCTCCCGGATACGAGGAATCCATATGCGTAGCTTAGGGACGAGCTCTGATGAAGCCGAAACTTGGCTACCATCGTCGCCGCCCAACACCGCACGTAGTCGATCCTGAGACTCGTTTGATTCTCGGTGGGTTTTTCTATCTTTCGCCTGCGCCCGATTCAATTCTTTCGTCATTTCCATGAACAAGTTTTCATTCGCGAACGACTTGATGCCAAGCATGGATCCCATGATCCAAAGATCCTGTTATTGGGTTAAATAGACGCATCTGAAGTATAGATACAAAACTACCTGCAACTTGGTCATGACAGGAGTCGCTGTCATGGCGATCATCGTCTCCGATCTCTCCCGTAATGCAATGTTCGCTGTATGAACTTTGTTAAGCTTGCGCCCGGAGTGTGCTTCATCCACGATAAACCCAAGGTATCGCATACCATACACCATCTTCTTTGAACGCTGCTCGCTACCAGGTCCCGTGAGCACAACTGCCTCAACTCCACGAATGGTTTCCATGAAAAGGCTGGCTGCGTCGTCCAGAACCGCCTGAGCGGAAAGGATTAGAACATACTGTAGCTTAGCAAGTATGATGTACTTACATTGTCTGTGGCCAATATTATCCGGTTATGGGGCTGATGCTTCGAAACTTCGTATACATGGGCCCACCATTCAGCACGAGATTTCTGTTTTCCTGTATATGGCAAAATATCAAAGCTTCGGCACAAAAGGAATCGTTCTAGTTCGCGGTTCCACTGCGCGTGTAGATTCACGGGACAGACGATCAGGAACGGCAAGCTCGGTATATTGCCTTTGGTTCCTTGCCAGGATTTGGAGCCTAGACGGTATATCACATATGTTAACATATGGTTGAACGGATGTACGTACTGAAATGACCCGGAAATGTTTGATATCGATCATAATGACGGCGGTAGAACGAGAGGCAAGCAATGTAACCGATGACTTGAAAAGTCTTTCCAATCCCGACGCCGTCCATCAGCAAAACTGGCTGACCTTCGAAGGCACGTTGAAGCATTCGAAATATGCCAACAAGTTGATGCCATCGAGGTCGTAGTTCCTCCCGCGGATTGTTGGCGTCATTGAGCCATGTTACCCCCTCATCACTCCATGGATCAATGCCCCCGTCAGGATCTGTGAATATTTGGAAGAACGGAAGTTGTTTGTTCGGTACGCCAAGCATCGTCCACAAGTCTTCAGTGGTATGATTCGCCAGCTCTTCGACCCCTTCTTTCCAACCCACGTCGATTTGGGGGCTATCCAGAAATTCCACCATGCCAGAGTTCTCGTCTGTATTGATGTGGTCGATGGCGACGCTGGCAAGATGTTCGATGTTCTGCACGTCTTGAGGGGTGGCGAGCTTCTTCATTGCATCTCTCAAGACCTTTGGTAGTGCTGCGACGGATTCGAACTGAGTTAGTTATGTACGTTAAACTGTAATGCACGTACTGTTACGGATGCCCATCTGAGTGTCGTCGTTACGAGCTTCGGCGAACAGGGCCTTCAACGTCCGTTCTATTGTCAGGACTTCCTCGATCGACTTTTCATCTTTGTGTCTTTGGACAATCGTGAGCTGCTTCCGTGAGAGCTCAAGGTAAGCCTTCAACTGAGCGATGGATGCCTTGGAACCCTCCGTGTTGACTTCTACAGAATGTTAGATTTATTATGCACGAGCGATCAGCAATCACTTACCTGTCCAAGCCTCCTGTAAGCGGGTGCGATTCTTCTTCATGACGTTTTCCTCGCTCTTGATCATTTTTCGGTAACGGTTCCACGCATTGGCAATAAGATCGTCGCAGAAGACCTTGTAGGCGTCAGAGAGACAGGTGGGATCGTCAGCGTCCAAGGCATCATCGCCGAACAGAGCAAGTGCGAGAGGTATGGTGATGCGGTGAGGTATCTGGGCTTCGTCAAGAGTTGGGAACTGTGTGATCGACTTAGATCGACATTCGATAGATAGCAATTTAACTCACCGGCTTGGGATTCTTCTTCTTCTTCTCTCGGGCCAGAGTATCGTACACTGTTGCTCTGCAATCCTTGAAAACATCGTCGACAGCTTTGTTCAGCTTCCACAAACGGATCCCAGACTGAACAAATCGATTCCAAGCATCACGTCCATCGCTGTTGTGATCCCTATGAGCAAGAGAAGCGTAATTCATGCGAGCATGGCCCATGAGTCCCCAGAGATTCTGGGCATAGGCTTTCACGCGATTCGCGGTGGCAACCGACCATTCTGGATAATTTGGAGCAGGAGCATCAAGGGGGAGGTCGTCAGGCACTTCCCATGGGGGGCCAACAATAGAAGTCATCGTTTGCCATGTAGTACTGTTCCAGGGTGCACCATCAGCCCGCCCAAGAACAAGTAAAGCGGCACTGAGAGAAAGGGTCGGCATGTGGGTGGTGGCTTTAGAGCGAAGAGGAAAAAGTTAGGGTGGAACGTACTTTTTTCTTGTTAGTTAAAATCCCCGTTTCTGAGTCAGCAGTCAATACAACTTGGTGATTGTAAGCGATGATCGGGGGTTTAGATGACGGCACAAGTCCCCATTTGCCACTTGGAGTGGGTTATGGTTAGCACTCGACAGTTCCATAGCCGTGAAGGGTAAGCCACAATTCATCACCCTAACCCTTAGCCCTCACAATGTGCTTCGCTGTCTGGGACGCCCACTACAAACACCCTTGACCCTCTTAGGGTGCGTCATCCATTAGTCATGTCCCACTCACATAAACATTTCACCTATCATCCTTGCATCGCTTTGCCATCCAGGACGCACGCTCATTGACATCCCCTGCACCCGAAGTTGCATCTGGAACCCCCACTCACCACGGCCTTATTCTTCAAAGCTTAACCTCAAAGGTGCATTCTCATCGGAGTCACTCTCACACAATCAGTTTCACCCTCATAGTGTTTTTGCTGTCTGGGACACCCCTTCATGGCATGTACCATTTCATGATGGAAAGTTCGTCATGTTTTACTCACTTTCCTCGCTGTCTAGCCCATTCGCGGTGTGTCGCATCTCATGACATATAGTTTGTCATGTTTTACTCACTCTCTTCACCGCCCGGAACACCCATTCACGGCGTGTCCTATCTCATGACGTTTGTTCGTCATTGTTTCTCTCTCTCTTTTTGCCGTCTGGGACGCCCGTTCATGGTGTGTTGCATCTCATGACATATAGTTTGTCATGTTTTACTCACTCTCCTTGCTGTCTGGGACGCCAATTCACGGCGTGTCGCATCTCATGACATATAGTTTGTCATGTTTTACTCACTCTCTTCACTGCCCGGAACACCCATTCATGGTGTGTCCTATCTCATGACGTTTGTTCGTTATTGTTTCTCTCTCTTTTTTCGCCGTCTGGGACGCCTGTTCGTGGCGTGTTGCATCTCATGACATATAGTTTGTCATGTTTTGCTCGCTCTCACTGCCCGGAACACCTGTTCATGGTATGCCCATCTCATGACATTTGTTCGTTGTGTTACCTCTTTTCGCCGTCCGGGATGCCCATGATACTTGCTCGCAGCGTGTCTCATGACATTTGTTCATCGTGTTACCTCTCTTTGCCGTCCAGGAAGCCCATTCCATGGTGTGTCTCATCTCATGATGCAAGGTTTGTCATGTCCCTCTCTCACTCTCTCTTTTTGCCGTCTGGGACGCCCATTTGCATATCTAATATTCTGTTGTTGGTAGTCATGTAGTAGTATGAGTGTAGCTTATGTAAGCATGTGTTTTCATGCACAGTCGGCCGTCCAGGACGCCGAGGAGTGATTACAAAGCACAAATAAATCATGTGATCACTTGGTACACATTACACTATTATCTAATTACAAGTATAACCTATGTAAGCATGTGTCCCATGCACAGTCGGCCATCCAGGACACCTAAGGAGTGATGTACAAGCACAGATAAATCATGTGATCACTCAGTACTCAAACATTGTATAATCACTCTATACTCTACAATATTGTATATTTAGTGTTGTACCATTGGTGGTGCTGTAGCATGCGAGTGTATAATATAAGCATATGCCCTGTGTGATCTTGGGCATTCCAGATGGCGAGACGGCAATACACAATCTCATGTTACATTGTATATTGAATCACCCAATATACTCAAATCATTACAATATTGTATATCTACTGTTGTACTATTGGTAGTGCTGTAGTGTGAGTGTATGATGTAAGCATGTGTCCTGTGTGTTCTCGGGCGTCCTGGACGCCGAGGCAGCACAACACAATCTCAGTTACATTGTATAATCACTCAACATACTCAAATCACTACATTATTGTGTATCTAGTGTTGTACCATTGGTATCAATGGAGTGTGTGAGTGTATGATGTAAGCATGTGTCCTGTGTGCTATTGGGCGTCCTGGACGGCAAGACAGCACAGCACAATCTCAGTTACATTGCATAATCACTCAATATACTTACAACCCTACAATATTATGTATCTAGTGTTGTACCATTGGTAGTGCTGTAGTGTGTGAGTGTATGATGTAAGCATGTGTCCTGTATGCTCTCGGGTGTCCTGGATGGCGAGACAGCACCACACAATCTCAGTTACACTGTATAATCATTTATTATATTTGAAACACTACAATGCTGTATATCTAGTATTGTATCATTGGTAGTGCTGTAGTGTGTAAGTGTATGATGTAAGCATGTATCCTATGTGTTCTTGGGCGTCCTGGATGGTGAGACTGTGCTACACAATCTCAGTTACATAAATACTGTGTTCAAAACAATATCATATTGTATCATCTATGTATCTATTATTCTATTATTAGTAGAAATATTTTGCATGGTGGCTTACATAAGCATGTGTCATCCTTCCTTATTGAGAACCCTAGTTACCATATTTGGATGAACTGGGGTTAGGTCTAGGGTTTATTTTACCTAGGTATTGAAAAAAGCTACTAATAACCCACGGCGGCGATTCCTGGCCGGGCCTAGGCCCCCTCGGATCAATCGGACCTCGCTTAGAGGCAACGTTCCATCAAGGGTCACGCTTCTCGTTCTGATGGAAGGATCGGTAAGTGTTTGACATGTGAAAGATAATTTGACCGTTTTTGTTACAAAACTTCCCACCCATTACACACAAAACGTATATAAGAGGTGAGACATTGTGTTATGATCTATATGATCATAGGGCCTGATGAGTCTTTACAACGAAACAGGGTGGAGATGAGGTGTAAGTTCCTCACTCCTGTTGCCCAGGTCGTCGTCGTCGAGGCTCGCTTCGCTCGCCTCTCCTCCTCCTCCCACATAGTTTGCTAGGTCAATTTTTTCAGCTGTTCCTCATCTCTAGTTGAGCCCTTGCTCCTACCCCACCCCCCACATGTTTGAGATCAGGAGGAGGAGGAGTGGGTGAAATTGTGGTGTGGGAATTTGAGTGAACACCCATTTGCAGACATGGCATATGGATACTGTAGGCTATCAAGCACTGAATGCACTTTAGTGTAATTGAGCAAATCCAGTGTTATAACACCTCTGCCCCCACCAGGGGCCATCTTTATACTCATTACTAAACACACTACAATATCTACAAACTTGGATGAAAGTATGATGTCCAGTGTCCACCCTTATGAAAAATCATTAGAACCCTATCTAGTAATTATGGGAGCTGCAAAAAAGTGGTCAAAGGGACTAGATCCTTGGCAAATAGAAGGAATTTTGTGTGGATTTGTCTCGCCCATCAATTCCGCAATTTGGCTTATGAGGTTCTTCAGCCGGAAATCCTCCGTGGGCTTATTGAGCACCTGTCTTCGGCACGACGGACAGGTGTATTCAGGTCGATGACGCCGTACCTCGTCGAGAACGGCGCGAGCATGTTGTCGTCCGTGAGGACCGTACGCGTGCAAGTTGGGAACCATTTGGATAAACGCGCGGAGCTGTTCCGCCAAGGCGGCACGGCTGTCGTCTAATTGTGGATTTGCCGTCATGTGTTGGGCTTGGTTCGTGCTGAACCAGTCGATGAGGCAGCCCTCACAGAATGAGTGACCGCACTCGGGAAGACTGCGTGCATATATTCAGGGTGGGAGATGCGCATATAGGGAGAAAACGAACGTGTAAGGGCACCACATAGTGACTGTGCACACCTCGCACAATGTAAGTTCTTCCAGCCCAGCGAGGACCTGTCGAAAGCACGGATTAGAAGGACACGATGGGAAAGAACAAAAGAGAATGCTCACGTCTTTGTTAGAACATTCGCGTTTGAGTTCCTCTAACTCCCGAGAAGTCGACGCGAGTTGTTGCTCAGATCGTTTAAGCTCCTGTGAGACGTGAGCAAAAGGGGGTACGACGGGGCGTACAAATCGCACGGACATCTTGTAGTTCCTCGATAGTGCGTTCTAAATCCTTGTTCTTCGTCTCGGACGAACTGCCCTGTTTCCGCATGGAGGTCTTCCTTGGCCTAGGCTCGTCATCTGACGATATCTCGAGCACATCGCCAGAGTGGGCCGGTGGCACCGCCTTTTTTCTGATAGCACGAGCTGGCGATTTCTTGGCCGGCAAAATTCCTTTGGGCGGAGGCTCGTCATCGTCGGAAGACAAAACAATAATTTCGTTACTTGGGGGCCTGGAAACTCTCTTGTTGTTGCTGCCAGATGCATTTGTACGACGAGATGCATAGGGCTGACCTGAGGCTGAGGGCTGCTGTGATGCTTGACGACTGGACGAGCGGGTGACGGGCATGATCAACGGAGACGACGAACGCTCTCGCTGACAGCAAAAATATCAGTTCGCCTCCTCGAAACATTTTGTCGCGTCGATAATATAAGACACCACGTGACTATTGCATAACTGACCTTCCTCCCTTGATGCGGCCATCCATCGCGTCTAACCGCGTCTCTCATGCGCACGCTTTGACCGCTCAAGCAAATAACCCCGCTTCCGTCCACCGCTTGGTGGAAAAGAAAAAGGAGTATGAAGCGGTGGCGGCTCTTGAACGAGCCAGTGCCCTCTTCGTAAGGCGTTTGGAGGGTCTCGCCGACGATTGCGAAGTCATGGCCGATGCAGGACAGGGTGAGTCTACACACGCATTGGATACGAGTTGTCGTCTTGATCACCCGCCTGATCTGTAGTCCACGGACAAGTACTCGAACAGTGGCCCAGCATGTTTCGCATACTCGGACTCTTCTGTGCGTGTTCGCAATCCTGTCATAGCCCGTACTTGAACAGGCTTATAGTGGCGAATCGACAGCAATATGCAGAGTCAGAGGCATCTCTGGTAAACCTTGAATCGGCACCAGGAGAGCGTTTGGTCCGCATTCCGTTGGAAGAGGTACAGGCAGGAAATCCAAGGCCTTCGTGATTCGATCTTTTTTGTATGCTTTCGATGTGAACAGAGCTATAACTATCATTTTTATGTCTTGCTACATACCGGGAATCCGCCCTCCATCTCAGGATACTCTTGATCTCATCTCACTTCTTTGCACCAGGGTGTAAGTGACCATACATATTCCTGAGTCTGTCGCGAGTTTTATGATAATATTAACTACACCCGCTTTACAGGATACGGATCCACACGCGCAGCCATAGTCGTCTTCGCAAAATTTGCGTCAGTGTCCAGCTCAAAAGCACATTGGGTTGCACGCTCACCACTTGGTCCGGTTGGCCCATCGCCCCATTCGCAACCTTGCACTTCTTTGTATGCCTCCTCGCTACGTCTGCGCGCGAATACACCTTGCTACAAAACCCACAGCTCGCACCTGCTCTCAAATGCCGTGAAACTACGTGTCGCGCCAAGCTCCCCTTGTTCATCGTATCCGTGCACCCCCGCCAGCGACACGCCCGCTGTGATTTCTCGTGTCCCACTACGTTGTGCTGTCGACTGAGGTGATGACTCATCCAGACCCTGTCGCCGAGCACGTCCATGTTACACGTGCCGTGTTCGTCAGTCCATTCGCAGAGGAAGGTATACACGTCGTCATCGTCCTCTGCGTTCTGTGGAGGCGGAGGTATTGGTTCGACCGAAGATATGTCATGGCAGTCGAATGGAGATGGCGGTATGCGCGTTGGTTTACTAGCCACCCAAGACTGTACTTCGAAGGGAAGTAAAGGGTGAGCTCGGGGCGCAAATCCTATTCCTACCATCTCTCCCCGAGTCTGATGTGCCGATGTGAAGCCCAGGACGGGTGTTTTCGCAGTGTCACGACTGGGTGCATCAACATCTGTGAGACTCTGCAGATTCGGTTGTAGGTCCCGGCCAACATGAAATAGATTTGACCCCGGCTGCGAATAATTGAGCTGGTGCACTACGGCCGGCCCGCGAAAGGGAACTGCAGCAGCACCGTGTATGTACGACCGCGTAGCGCGTATCTCAATGCGTTGTGGTTGTCTATGGCGCCTGAGCCGGTGCAGACACCACTTGGTGGGAAACACTCACAGCATGGACGGCAGGGACCCAGTATCCCCATTGATATGATGTGCCATACTTTCACCCCCGGCATACGGCGACGAGCGCGTATACACGCTAGACCCAACGGAAGATACGTCAGGCTCAACCACCATTGCCACTAGTCGACATGCAAACCTCTCCATCTCATCCGACCGATCGGCCGAATAACTCTGCGGAGCAGCCCAAAACGGTGCTGGGGCTGGGCGGCCAGGACAATCCCTGCTGCCAAGTCAATGCGGCTTCAAAATGCTAGGCACGAACACACCTCGTCACGTCTCCTATGCTCGACGGTTGTACCGGCAGTTCAGGGTGGACAGAGTATACCGACGGTATTCCGCTCGACATTCCACGAAATGGCAGACTAAGGGATGAAGGAGGCGGGCGCGTACCACGTCCACGACGCCAGAGACGGGCTTTTAACGATTTCCGAGGCTCGACGTCCGAGTCCCCGCGTCTAGGGGTAAGGCGATACGCCATACACGTTCAGGCTGTACCGCCGACGGCGCTCAAGACACGTGCCATCAGGAGCACGAGGCTCGGAACGCCCTTCCTTCTCTTCCGCGGACACGAATCCACGTTGAGAGGCGCGCGCGAGAGAGTACTCATTTGGACGCGTTTACTGCATGAAACGTGCACGATATGCACCGCGATGGCGCGAGACGAGTCCGCGTTCCTGTGTTTGCCGGTAGCCTGGAAAGGGGAGAGAGTAAAAGAGGCGATGATGGGGGCATGCCAGTGACAGCATGACGCCAGAGTCGCGAGCGATTCGCAAGACGGAATATACATACGATTGAATCGATGACGCGACAGCCATGGCTCGTGTCGGTGCCGCGCTCCCAATGGCAAAGCTGCGCGCGTCAGGATCATAATCATAATGTGTTGGTTAGCCGCCTGGCGTTTTCCAATGGTTGCCACAGCAAAGTAAGATACAAAACCGCAGCCCGGGATACATCGAGATGACGAAGAGCGAGATGTATTGCCGAGAATCCTACTCGGGGCCTTGCAGGTCTCCGTTTTCGCCTCGGATCAGATTTGCGAAAGAAAACAATTGGTAGTCACTGGATTTGCACTCTGTGGTTCCGAGGTTCTCTAGACGCAGTGAGAGTCGAAACTGACATACCATGAAGGGACACAAGAGGCCGTCCGGGAGCACTATGCCCTCTGGTTCCTTGGGCTCGGTTGTGCGTATGCTCAAAAACGACGAATCAAAGCAGGTTTGGTTGCAAAAGACGATTAGCATTCGTGTACAACAAACGGGAAAGGAAACGGGAATAGATAGGTTGTACATGCTATGACTACACGACAGCGTCAACCGACTCGCAACCACATTTTCTCGATCAATGATTTTTGATTCCCATCCAAGTTCCAATTGAAGACGGGGAACGAGCACGGGTATTTACTTCTTGTGAACGCCAATCACCGAATCTGGCGCATATCTCGGAATGACCTGGTAACTGTGAGTTACGAAGGAAAAACAGTCGAACGAACGAACCTTAGGATCATGAAGCATGTTAAATTCTTCCGTGGCATCACGCCCAGCGTACAACAGGATCGCCTTCTCTCCCCCAGGGTGGTCAGCCAAGAACGAAGTGACATCGAGAACCTGTTCGTTCACAATGACCCAAACGTCATCCTTCTTGTTGTGCTTAGCCACCTCAGCGGACGTGAATTCCTTGGTTACTGACGATGAAGGTGCGACAGCGCTTGGTGCAGCGGGGGAAGGGGCGGCTTGAGAAGTAGAGGGCTGAGGTGCAAGTTGTCCTGCCAATGCTCCAAGACGACCACCAGCCTTCTCGATGATCGCACCCGTGGTCTGGAGCAGATAAGCAGCGGCGGAATCACCAGAAACACGCCCGAAGACAACACATCCCAATAGCGACGAACCCCCGAGTCGGTTGGCACCATGGACACCCCCAGCGACCTCACCAGCGGCGAAGAGACCCAGGATTGGCTTGCCGTCCTTGCCAACTACGCGTGATTCGGCATCAATCTCGAGGCCGCCCATTGTGTAGTGGAGAACAGGCGTCATGATCGCAACGTTGAAGTAGTCGTCCATGGTCCAATCCCCAGAAGAGAAGAACTAAAGAAACGGGTGAACTCGAGGGTAAACGGCCACAAATGATGATTACCTTCTTGCCAAAAGGATCCTTCTTAGCCTTGGCACCAGCGTTATACGTCTCGAATGTCTTCTTAAGGTGTGCAGGCGAAATACCCATTTCCTTGGCAAGTGCATCACCGCTGTCGAACCGCTTCATCAAGCCGCGGCCAACGTAATGCTTGCAATGCCATTCAATCTCGCGGGAAGCCTGGCCGTTGAGAATGAGACGGATGGGGTACTGGTTTAGAGCAAGAAAGTTAACATATTGAAAGACGCAGCACTAGGCACATACCTTGCCGTTCTCCCATATCTTCCCAGTGACAAAGTCACGATGTTGAAGTTCGTCTACGAAACGGTCGCCGTTGTTGTCCAAAAGAAGACCCCCAACACCACGAAGAGCTTCAGCAGCAAGGAACTTAACCTTGGCGTCGGGCTCATTAGGGTCGACGAGACCAGTTGGATGTACTTGAACCTTCTCGAGGTCGATGGCGCTAGCACCGATAGCCATGGCCATTTTCTGACCGTCACCAGTACAGTGGTCACCATTAGTCGTCGGAAGGTCGTAGTATTCGGGACGATGTTTCCTTAGTAGCGAATCGGTGGTGAAGTCTGCAGCGTAACCCCCAGTAGCCAGAATTACAGGACCATAAGCGGTCTCAGCCTTTCCGTTGCGGATAAACTCGACACCGTTTACGGCGCCTGATTCGTCCTTGAGGAGCTTACTGACACGAGCCTTTTTGTAAATCTTGACTCTATCGGGTTGGCTAACTGCCAAATCTTCCAAGCGTTCCATCTGAGCGTAAGTGATGACCTTGGCGATTTCCAAAGTGAATACAACGCATGGATATAGATTGTCTAAAGCGTACCATGCCAGGGAACTGGGCGTTTCCTCTGTGTGTACGAGGCTGACTGTGACCCCCAAGACGGGCAACCTTGGAAAGGTCGAGCCCAAACTTGTTCTGCAGCCAGTTCACCGCATCACCCGACCGTCCGGTGAGGACGCGAATAAGGTCGTCCCGGGCGAGTTCACGAGCCTCGAGAAACGAAATAGTTGAGTCAGTCTACGCTAACGTCAGAGAAAGGCTTACAGATCGCTTGGTATCCTCAAAGAAGAGTTTAGCATTGTCGGGAATCCCAGCCTCTTGTTGGGTTTGTGTGCCTGCGCCGTTGATACCGGAAGTTGCTTTAGTGGAGTTGCCGCCCATGAAACTGAGACACATGCGTCAGCGAGCGCATCCCTGCGCTTTGGAGAGGAGAATCACACACCCTTGCTTGTCCAGCAATAGTACGTTGGCTCCACGTTCGAGGAGAGTGTGAGCTGCAGAAAGACCGGCAAGGCCACCACCGACGACGATGACTTGCGTCATTGTACTGTTGAAGCGTAGGATACGAGTGAGATGATGGAGGTTTGGGTTCAAGAGTGGGCTTTGTGCTGGCGTACGGCTACCGGGATGACAGCCAATCAGAGGCAACCGAATTTATCCACCAAGGCATGTGATTATTTTCTGTGCTATGAGACTTTCATGCGAAGACCGACCCATACACCCGTGAAATTGAAGACCCTCTCAGCCGGACCATACGTCTAATTAGCATCCCAGGCGTGCACAAAGTCCCCTAGTACTCTACAGCAGTGCAAAACCATATCGTCTACACTCAACTCTGCCCCCAGTTTCACGGGCTCCATGACCACTAGACCTGGCACTCTATTTCCGGTCAGCCTCCCATTCTCGACATCTCCGTTCTCGAACATGTCCTGGTGTGCCTCGACGTATGCTGGGTATACGATATGTTCCCAGTACATAGGAGGATCCCGCCAGAGTGTTCCCTCTGGATTGAATTGCACTCCAAACGGGTAGCCAACATCGAAGGTGCGGGCGAAAGCGGGGTTAGAGGGGATTGAAAGCACACGCCGATGAGTACGGGAGATCATAAGCCGATGTCATGCCAAAGGTAGGCGCAAGCGAATGTGGCATTAGAGAGGACGCGAGGAAAGAGTCAATCGCCGAACGCCTGAGGGAATCGAGATGGACTTACCTGCAGTGTGATATCCGTGACGCTCGTGTCTCCTTTGTTTGAGCACGTCGTGCGGCACTCGCAAGAAAAATCGGATATCCAGTTGTTCTATGACTACCTATACGGGCATCAGCAACAAAGCTGTTAGCCACGAAACCGCAGTATGATCACTTTGTCCCAGTAAAGCAAAAATCCGTCGACGAGTCCCCATACAATGCGGATCCCCTTCCTGCGCTGTTCTTCTTCGACTTGACGAAATCTAACTCTAAGTTCTTGGTGAACGGAGTCGGTGATGGGGATGTCCTTTTGTTCGTTTAGATGGTCGTGGCTTCTATGATCAGGAGGAATCACTCCGTTCTTCTTTACGCTCCTCAGGAATGCCACCAATCGAGGCCAATCGATAGCACCTTGCGGGGCATCCCAGTCAGCGACATTGTGAACCGGATGGATTGGGATCAATTCTTCTGGCTGTCAGAGGGCGGTATTCCTCAGTCATGAGAAGCTCGTGTAATCGAGGAAGCACCCTCACAGGAGCAAAATCCTGGCAAGTTCCCCATTACCTTGATCTATGAGGTTGTATTTTCAACCACACTCACATCCTGATGAATTATGACACTATTCGGAAGAATACTCCGTAGATGCTTTGCGAGGGTCGTTTTGCCCGAGCACGTCGCTCCCCTGGAGAATAAGATAGTGAGTACACAACAACTCTCGATCGCCATTATACGGTACCCCACTCCGACGAGGACAACCCGGTCCTGGAGCTTGCTCATCTTGAATGACTCCGTATCAATCACGCGTCCACGGCGCAGAATCAAGTATTCACTCACCACTATCTAATCTGCTTCTCCCTTCCGCGGTCACAGCAATGAAAATATTTGACTCCCGAGCGAGTAGCTGAGTTGAGAACGAACGAGCCGCACTAGGTAACATACACCAACATCATTCGGCAGGTGCCGAGTTCTCGTGATGGGCGATTGGCCAAACATGTTCAAATCAGTTCGTACTGTAATGAAACCGTTTGCTTTACAACGGAGAGACTGATCTGGATCTGCCATAGTCAAGGACCACTCTCCATTCTACTTTGAGCTACCCCATCCGAACCAGCTGCGGGTTTTTTTTCCGGCGTCGCGTGCTTGAGGTTCGATCTCTTCCTCGAACCTTTTCTCCGAACGATCACGAACGTTGCTTATCCTTCGTTCCGCAGTGTTCTTCAGCTCGTCTAATCTGACATGCGCTTCCTGTGCACTCTGTCGTGCCCGCTCTGTCAAGTCTGTGCGCGCCTCTGTGGCCCGAGTGCGTGCGGCAGTGGCAGCGTCCTGGGCGGTAGTCTGCCATACGCGAGCCCGCGTGTTAGAAAATATGGCAATGCATGCGCATGCAACCACCCTACCTTGGCCCGATCATAATTTCGCTGACCCTGTCTCGCCACACCCTCTACCATGCTCTTCTCTGCCTCCCCAATTTCCCTCACCTTTCTCTCCGTCTCTTCTTCTTTGCGCCTTGCAGTTTCGCGATCTACGCCCGGCTGTCCGCGTGTATAGTAAAAGTAGAGTCCCCCGAGCGCACCCAGGGCGGAGAGATAGATCAAGGTGTTACTGCCTCCTGGCTGAGACGGCGGTGCCTGACTGTCTGACTGCCCTTGGGATGATGGTGGTGGTATCGTCGCCAGCCTTCTAGATGCCTATATGCGCGCGGGTTAGGCAGGTGTCGCTCACCGCTCAGCTCTGGTCAGCCGGTGACCGTACTTACAACGGGAAAACGGAATGCTCCGAGGTATGCCTCTGGGCGCGAGCAACGCAATACGACTAGGCGGTACATGTCTGAGAGGTTTCCAGGCGACGACGATATAGCAAGTGAAGAGCGTCGTTCCATTTATACTTGTGTCGCTCCTAACTATGACGTCAATCGTAGTCACGTGTGCAAGGTAGCTTCAAGGGTGCATCGTGGACACGTCGTGCCACTCCTTTTGGACCGCTCCAGCGGGACGCTACTGGCCATGGTAGTACGTGTAAACCGGTCAGTCGATCAAGACCGCAGGGAGGCGAGTTGTCGCACACGTTTGGTGCCGCTGGTGCAGCCTCGGACGACTTCCGTTACTCTCAATTCATACCATCACGCGGAAAATGCACCAATCATGCGGGACTTCCACGAGCATCCAAAAGTATGTAATTTTCACCCCTTTCTTTGCAAACATAATGTAGGAGTTGCCGTCTGGTCCTTAGCCATCAAGATCGCTCTCAGCTACGACAGCGCTTCCTTCTTGACAGTCCTGATCGACCGTTTTATCGCCTGGGCCGAGCGGCATGTTTTTGTTTCATTGTGACGACATGCGTCTTGATACGTCAACCCAGAGCCCACCGCGTGTAACCTCGCGTCCTCGAACTCGCCGCCACTCATATCGACTGCTAAATCGTCGCTCATTCCAAATCTTGGAATCCTTTGGCTGATACCAAATGGGTGGAGACGAATCTCCTCCGTGTTATTGGACACTACTTGGGACTAAGTGACAATCTGATAATGGTAGTGACTGAAAATTAACTATGCATCGCTATCACTAACGTTCTTCTACAGATGCGCCACTCCAACATGGGACATCAAGCTCTGAGGAAATCGAGGTCCTCATGAAAAGGCAAGTGTTTGGAGAAAGGTTCGATGGATGTCTCGTTCTGAGAAATGGCGCCGCAACCAGTCGGCTAGATAACTTCGATGGTACGGGCGAACCAGTACTATATGACACGACTTCAATGGCATCATTGCGGTGCTCAATCATGACATTCGTGAGCACGCCGTGGCGGGCCACGACGGGGCGGACCGTTGGTAGACAACACGGTAATTCCAAAAGTAATAAGTTGCGTCTTTAGCTACTCCCTCGTGTAGATCAAGGATCGACTACACGTCCGGGACGCGATCAAAGTTCCTCGAATTGTTGCCCACCCAGTCGACCCGTTCTCCCTGCGTGATTTATCCACTCCAGGCTCATATGTCAGTGACTTCGTGCTTGATGCTTAACAGAGGTGGCTAGCGCATATCTCATATTCAAGCCAGCTTCCGCCAAACGGAGATCTGGGACACTCACACCGAGCTGGCGTAGTTCGTGGCGAGGCTGCAGCAATGAATGGGGCTATCGAATCCAGTAAGTTTCGAGACCTCTGTACAGTGTCCCATGCTTGACGCAGTAAAGACCGTCTCGTTCATGTAGTATCGCGATAACACACATGACCCACGCAACCAACAAGTCTGAACGACGGCAGTCAAATCGCAAAGCTTGATGCCCTCTCTGGTAAGGGTACAGTATGTCCAGGTCACCGTCACCCCCGCACACGGTGAGGGGCCGGGGGAAAAATGAAATTGCGCGGACACAAACCGACGTGCGGAAATGTATACCGTCCATTTAGCGAGACTGGGAAGTTCTAGTCGTCATGAGTGAATGACCTAGGCGCTATGAGCCAGTATATCTCAGACACGTTGAACGTACTATCAAGCACCCTTGGGTACTTCAGGAGATAATCATCTCCTCGATGGTCAACTTGCGCGGCATTGTCGTCCCAACCCCCAGGGAGTACCCATTGTAGGTGCGATTCCTTCTCACTAGTAGGGCGGACGAGGACGTAATTCACGTTAACCATCACTTACTTTCCCGGTTTCTTCGCCTTCTTCGGTGGTGGGGTGACCCGAATCATCTTCCTTCTCAAGATGCACTCAAACTCTCCTGATGATGTTGCGTATTGACAGATAATCTCTTCTTGAGCCTCTATGCAGACCAACTGTGGTCATCTGGAGGGGCCAAATGTGTGCGGAGTCGATAGAGGAGTTGACATCCATAAAAAAAGAATCAAAGAATGGGTGTGTCGCCGAACGAACAATATAATACCTGTCAGCGACAAGACAGTGTAGCAGGGCATCAGGGTCGAAGAAGAACGGCTTTCACTTAATTTTTGAAAATCCTGTCTGCGCCTCAGTGGAGTCACGCATGACGAGGCATACATTTTTGGTCACATCTTCATACCTCATCTTCCGGAGAGCGTTCTGCCCAGTGCATTGCACCTGCCTTCCATTTCAGCATTCAAAAAGCGTTTGGATGATGAAATAAAGACATTCCGGCAAGTCCCCCGTACCACGATGCTGTTTCGCTCCTCAGAGGAACCCGTGGAGAGGACCCACCCAAGTTGACACGGGACGCTTTCGATATTCTTTTGAATTCCTTCATCGAGTGCTTCGGACACGTTCCCCACGATGTGCTCAGCGATAGAAATTTTCAGCATTGTAGAAGATTCGCACTAGGGAAGGCTCTCGAACGAGTTGCATCAGTTATCGAAGACTCTGCGCGAAGTAGCTGAGAACAGGCAGTTCCTGAATAGGATACCTCCCACCACATCACAACTGTGAACCTTCCTAGAAAAGTCGAGGACGGAGGAAAAAGGAAAATCTACTTCAAATATCCATACATCGGCAGGCAGTTCTCGCTGAAACCCGTCGAGGAAAAGGAGATTCAAGTGACTTTGTGAAGTACTTCTCATCCAAGCCCGAGCTGAAAGGCCTGGCAGAATCATTGTCGAGCTACTCGTTCACCGTAGCATTGCGCGTGGATCTTTGAACGCCGGCCAGTGGACCCTCCTTTGGCTGTGAATTTTGACAAGGCATGATATCTTACGCTCTCGAGAGCTCCTCAGGCTTCCATAGAGGGAAACAGGTGAAATGGGGCCAGAACCAGAAAAAGTGAACTAGTTTTGCATGAAATGCCTGGGTGATCCATCTTGCCGCCATCGAAAGGCGACCAGATGAACAGCGGAGGGGCCAACTCAGTCAAAGCCATTGGGAGGTCGTCGGGAAAAAAAAGGGTAAACCTTCATTGCTAAAGTGTGAACAGCGGGGTGGTAGTTAACTTGAAAGAGGTTCCATCGCAAAATGGTCACCGACGACGACGGCGACAATGCCACCACCACAGCGACAAGGACGATGACGCGCCAACAGCCGATGCCACAGCGTAACGGCGATAACGGCACAGTGGTGCCAGTCAACGCCACGACGACACAACACGTCGTCGTCGTGCGTCGCGATATGCTCCCTCGACCACCCCTGTTCGAGATCGATTAGATAGGTCGACGCTTGTGCCATTCTTGGGGAAGCGGCAGAAACCCACCAGCACGTGCCATGTATACGCTGCAAAAGCTAGCGGTAAACAATATGTCGTTTCTTCGACATAGCCTTGATCGAAGTCAAAAAATAAGGGCAGGTAAGTTGTTATGCTCGTACACAATTTGCATGCTTACAGTTGCCACTACCTCATCCTCCCATCATAGTGAACATGCACTGCGGAATGTAGCCTATCAAGTATCAAGCTGAGTATCCGATTTGATAGTGCAGTGCCGTAAAGTAAGTAGTTTGACCTGTGAACGCTAGTACGCCGGAAAACTCCACAAAGCTCGACTGTCCTCGGCCAAACCGGTATGAAGGCTGCTTTTCTGACTGCAGGAACTTTTGTTGAAAACCTACGTTAAGTCAGGATGAACACCATTTTGATCCAGCAACATCGGATCCGGTTCCTCACGCAGATTATTTGCATCTCTCTCATCTTCACCTCCATCTATTATTATCATGACATCTGCTTCGGGGAAAGACCACATACGACCACCAAAAGCCAGTGGTCACGAGGACGACGGAGTTCTGACGAAGATGAATTTCAAAGTGCTTGCTTCGTGGCTTGATCCCGTGCGAGTGACATGGGAATTGTAGCATTAGACAAACTTGTTCGAACGTCGTGGCAACGAGAACCAGAAGTCTTGAGTTTGGCAGGCAAAGGATGATCAAGGTATGTGACCCTTCATGCAAGATGAAAGAGCTGGCTGGCGTTTTGTGGACTAACGAACGAGACTTTCTGAGTGATTGACGGAGAGTCCAACGTCATGTTTCCGACATCATCTAGTAGACAGAAGATAGGGAGGACCAGGCGCAGCATGCGATTGGCCCCCCTGGTAAGCCAGATCATACCGCAAATACGTCCGGGGACGACGGACAATGAGGCATGTCCAGCAACAATATCTGCGAAGATCTGTGTCCAGGGCTCATACCATTGGGCTTCCATGTTTTATGGTTTCATTGCAGCTAGCAGTGGATTCCCAGAAACATCGAAGCCTTAGCTTGCTTCGACTTAGAGAGCGTATCAGTGGTAAAGTTGTGCCAGCGCCAGCCTATCCATGAGACCGCCCGGGCTGCACGTGATCCAGTTGCCCAACGAACCGCTCTGGCCAATTGCTCATTCATTACCACCACCATTTGGGACCTTGGAATATGATGTACGTTGCTTCTCTGTTGACACTCTCTCAGGTGTACTATTGAACACCCCGTCTTTGCTGAGTCTAAGCCTACGACTCGGTCCGCTGCCACATTCCGCGTATACGGTTATAAAGCGACGCAGTGGAAATTTGGGTGGGACTACAACCTCGAGAAACCAAGCATGAGCGAGGACACGCTCGAAGCGCCGTTTTCAGTTCCTTATGTTCCACCCGCCCGGACTATGACACTTCGTCGACGACCCGTCAAACCGAATTCACGTAGAATTGTTATCTCTCAACTGGATCCCAAAAAAGCACCTGCTAGCATCCAGTCTGCTGGAACGATGGAAGACGGTCCTCGGTACGAAAGAACAACTTAGACATCAGCAAAAGTGCCCGAATCTTGCAAGGTCACAAAAGGTCCTATAAGGCTCGCAAGGTATTCACGGCCTTTCAAAGAAATACTCAATCTGGCGAGGGCTTAAAAGGATGGAGCGTCTAAGAAGGGTATTTAAGGTATGTCGACCATTCAAGCCCTTGAAAGGGTACTTAAGGACCACGCGTGTTAGGTTGCATAAAAAGGTCGTATTGTCATGTAACGCTATACAGGCATAATATCAGGACACGGCCATTGCCTTTCGATCACGAGCGACTGGAACGATGGGAGACGTTCCTTGGTGTGGAAGAGCAATCTAGTTGGTATGAGCTTACTCACCTCAGTTCCCCGTGCATAAATGTTGCTTTCCCTAGGTGATGTCTGCTTTCTTAACTACTATTCGAGTTCATCTGTCAAACGGCCACTCTGAGTAGATCCGATGTGGCGTAAAACTTCTTTCATTTGGCCTGTGGAACCAGCCCCACAATGTTCGTTTACCCATATACTTGTATCTGTACATGCCAGCATGTCAGAGCATGCGCATGAACCCTTTAAAATTGAATCATTGACTCGAGCACTGGGCTGGGAATCTTAATCAGTGCTCTGATGGGGGATGCCCGATATTGAAATGCTGCGCCATCAAGCGGACCCCAGTCATTCCTTCGTTGGAGCTGGCAGTCTTACTGTACTAAACGTTCACTCGAGTCGCTTCACAAGAATGCGACAAGCAAGTCACCGGGGTCTAGCAAGGACCGAGGTGAAATAGCAAGCAGACTAGTCCAACATTGCGGTGCACGTATGTATCAACCCGTACAGCATTTCTTTGATTTCGGGCGCAGCTGATCCTGCGAAATTGAACAGGCTTCTTAAGACTTCGAACGGAGCCATGATGGGTTGAACGTATTTTCACTCTTACCACCACTTGCCCGCTTTCTATACCATATACACTGCTCCCCCACCCCTCTCCCGCTTCTCCATGTTTGCGTTCCGACACCAGCCGCTCAAGGCAGTGTATATCGTTTATACATTAGTCGCCGTAATCGTCAAGCTTCCATACTGGGTCCTGATTTCACTTCCTCCGTCATGGCGACCCCGTCCTGATTGGACACTTGGTCGTTCAGTCTCCATCTCCTTCTTGCAGACCTTTGTTGAGATGATCTACGCTACGGGTCTGTTCATCGGCGACGACGCGGAGAAGTGCGCCAAGTCCGCCGACAAACTTGGATTCGTATGGGTCGAGCCTCTACCTGCAGTTTTTTTGAAGGGAGAGATCGCCTCCATGGCTGCTGTCAACAAGACAGAGTCAGTACGAACCTATGGTTTTTGGTATGGTAAGGACGTTGGCCGTGGTTGGCATGGAGGAAGAGCGCAGCCAGGCGAAAGGGTTCTCTATCATTTACATGGTAGGTCTGAACTTTGTGGATCGTCGTGCGTGGTTGTGGTATCTGATCGAATCCTCCAGGCGGTGGATATGTTGTGAGTATGACCTAGCGGTCGTTCTGAGGCATCGTTCCTAATTTGACTCAGATGGGCTCTGCAAACCCCTCTGGACAGTCAGGACCAGCCACTGCTGATTTCGTCAAAGAATGTTCCGCAGTGTTTGAACGGGCGTTCTGCTTGAACTATCGCCTCTCTTCAGCTGCTCCCTTTAAAGTTGAAAACCCTTTCCCGGCTGCACTGATTGATGCGCTCGCTGGGTACAGGTACTTGATAGAAACCCTCGGTTTTAAGGCATCCAACATCATCGTTTTTGGGGACAGCGCTGGCGGCCACCTGGCCTTCGCACTCGCCCGCTACCTCACCCAAGAAGTGATTCCGACGCTTCCCCCTCCGCACGCAGTTTTCCTACTTTCTCCGACTGTCGACTGGGGATGTACGCATGATTCAAGACCCGGGTCTTCCATGACACGTAACGCACGTTCAGACATCGTCCGACCGTTTCTCCAAAGTGGATACACGGCTCGTGCTCTGTGCGGCTCTTTACCTGAGGGCAGTGCGACCACCAACTCTTGGATCTCACCCGCATCTCTTCATGTCGACACGCGTGGTCTCTTTGCCAACTTCCCCCACACGCTTATTCTCGCTGGTGGCGCAGAGCAGACGCTCGACCCCATGAAAACGCTGTGCGAACGGTTGCAAAATGACAATGACGTGACTAGGATCAGTTATACAGAGTACCCAGCGGCGTCGCACGACTTTATCATGGTTGGATACCACGAGCCCGAAAAGACGGAGGGCGCAAAAGAGGTGGCAGCTTGGATCGCGACGGTGTTTGCTCAACAGTGAGCGTAGCTAGGATCACCCCGCGCAGTCTCGTTGGCCTGCCGCATTTCCGTTGTCGGTTTTCCGGACTTGGTAGCTCGGAGTTTCTCACACTCTTATCTTACGAATCTTGTATTCTTTTTTGCCGAGCTCATCAGAGCCATTGCGGACGCTCTAGTCCTACGGGTGGTAGATATCGATCGCACTTGACCGGGCCGACTGGGATCGTACGCAGGCGTATTGCGAGAAATATCATCCCAGATACGCGTGTAATATTGTGCGGGATGTGCGGAATAATCTCTTTCATGTCTGGAAATACGATGACCGTCGGGTCCTCGGAAATTGAACCGACCGAAGAAGTATAGCGCTCGGGGTAAACCTTGGAAGCTCACCGTGTCGGAAGGATCGGTAGCAAGGAGGACGTAGAAATCACGATGCATGCATGATGGCCGATCAGAGAGAAACCAAGTGGACCAGTCAAGGTCACGCACGAGTGAAATAAGTTATTACTTAAGGACATGGGTACACTGTTGCGTAAACAAAAAAGTCTCGAAACGGAACGCCAGAGGTCTTAAACGACAGTCGAGAGTGCGTAGACGTATTTTAGAGTCATGATACAAGAGGAAAGTAAGGTAGAGAATACGAAACATCAGAAAACGTCAGAAGAGTTCGGTCATCTAAAGCGACCGTGGGAGGACGCCGTGGGTCACTTCGGTTGTCTGAGCCGAGCGTAGTGTGTACGTACGATATGTCGCCGGAATCTATCAAGCCTTCATATCGTTCGTGAAATTAGAGTTCTGGCTGGAAAGTTCCATTGGACGGCCGGATTCTTGGGCGACAGTGATGTGCACGCGTGGGTTGGTGGAGTTGGTAACCTTCGATCCTGAGGACCGGGTTTTGGTAAGCGTCTCATAATCTTTCTGCAGACCGTGTGTCAGTCCAAGCCCAACTCGGACCACGATCAAGAGTGGTGTGAGCACCTGTCGCACGGGGTCGAAGGTAAGCACGATAGGGAACGTGCACGATGGGAGTCCACGTACTGCAAGCTGAGAGGCCACATCAAGTGCCGTCAATGTCACAGGGCTGTTGTTGACGTAGAGCGCCAGCATGATGATCGTTGCGCCTGCAAAGATACCACCCGATTCCATGATGACGTACACTGTCGACAAGTACCGGTTCTCCGTTGGACGGCTTGTTATGTAAGACGCGACCGCGTTGCCCATATACCAGAGGCGGCCGGCAATCCCCAGCGTGAGCGAGACGTTGATGGTGATATCCAATGCCCATCCGGTCAGCCCGAGGCGAGATACGATCGAGTGGTACAGGTTGATAGACGGGTTTAGCGAGAATATAACAACCGCAGCGTAGGCAGCCGCTAGAAAGATATTCGTAAGTCGGTGACTGTCTCGTCAGCTAATGGGCATACCCATGTGAGCAGCCTCCACGATGAGCTATTGAGAGTCAGAAATGTACACAAGCTATATAATGAACGCTTGCTTACTGGAATGATCACGAATTTCCAGTTGCGATTAAACACGACGTAGAAACGCCAGATCTTATCAACAAAAATTTAACCGCATGTGCGGGTACTCTAGACGTGTTGTACTTGCCAGAACGATGTCTTGTAGGAAGACCTGTATGGTTCAATTGGTTTTGTATCGCTTGACGAATCACAATCAACATACTAGTGTGTCGTAGAGCAGATCCTTGAGAAGGCTCAACGGAGATGTTGCATCGACCCAGTAAAGAGTGGAGTAGTATGGTACGTCGGCCGGGCCATAGGCAAATGCCTCAAGCAGTTGCCGTAGGGATGCTGCGACGTGGACAGTACATAGAGAAAAGAGGAGGGTAGACGTTAAGACCAGCACCCTGCAACGAACGGTCATCGTCATGCTACGAGAACGGAACGACACCAGACTTACCAATGACGGGACACGGATTTTCCACCACGTAGAAGAACGAACATGCATAGTCCGTATATTATACAACTGTGATTCTCTTCTTTTAAACCGGCTCGGCCCTCTGACGTAGGTACTTACTTGAAACCTGCGAGACTGTCAGTGCTATTTCGTCGAGCCTGTCCTGGGGTACGTGCCATATATCACGCTCTCCATCCATATTCCAATAATGTTTATTTTGTTCAATGGGGGGAGGGCGGCGTAGGGAGAGGCCATTTTACAGCGGTTGGTGGTAGCGCCGAGGGGATGAGGGGGAATGAAGTACGCATCACGGCGTACATACAACTCTTCTAAATATACGAGGCCGTGCACCGGAAACGTTTTCGACGCGGCCAATCGTGGTAATTGGCTAATGAGAACGAGAGACTGGATAAGACACCATGTGTTCTAAGGGGAGCTGATACCATCAGAGCGCCCTTAGCACAGCATCACATTCAAATGATCGGACACTGAGAGGACGACGTCCGCGTACGGTAGATGCTGCAATAAGGCTATATCCGTTTATCCGAATCAGTGATCCCAAGCTAGTGATGCGACTTCCCCTGCTAATCAGACGCCAGGACGTCCATCGTATCAATGACGGTACTCTGTCTCACCATCGGATGTTTAAGGACCGGGGACGGATACGCACTGAGGTAGTACAGGTAGACTCAAGGGACCGGCAAAAACCGAAATGGGAAAATTTTATTAGGCTGCTGTGCCACTGCCACACTTATGACCCCGTCCGTAGCATCGTTCGGGGAGTTCCTGACTACTACCTCGACAGACAGAACTATGGTGGAAACCGTCAACAAGTCCGGTTAGCACTCACCGGATACAAATTTGAGACCAGATAATCCGCTTGACCTCTATTACGCTTCAAATTATGATCATACTGCAAGCAGAAGGGCATCTTGGTCCACCAACATGGAGGAGTACGTCGTTTGTTAGGTCACATCGCTCGCGGTGGGGATGAATTCAATGATGTCGTTGGCAGATTTTAGTGCCGCTTACTTTACGACGACAAATCCATACGCTTCGAGTTGGGTGCGTTCAACTACTTATCTTTCTGATTCAATACTTGGATCTTTCAAGCTCGACCACTGACCGAAGTTATCACCACAGGTCCAGTTGACTCACTATCGCACGAGCACTGCGGAGCTGTCGGCCATAAAAGAGCAACAGCACCGGTGAATCCATCCGAGATACTCGCGAACAAACGATTCCACGCAATGACTCTGCGGCGACGGGCGAAGAACGTGAAGTCGAGAACAAGCTGCGGTTCCATCGGGGTAACCCCCTCATTAACCCCAACCGTTATCCAAAATCCAAATCCAGGCACAATACAGTGCCGGCGCTCTGACTCTACCGGAGGCGTTCGTATTTGCACCTTGGTTAAGCACTCGGGGGGTTCACCAAGTCCCGAGTCTACTCATGTTAGAGCCCAATACCCACCATCATTTGACTACATCTAATCGTGGTTCGAATGAACTGACCTGGTCTTGTTCCGAAGTCATTCAGTCACGTACATTAACCATTCGTGCAGCCACTACTGGAACTGCCCGCAGAGAAGTTAAGCGATACATCTGGTACAACTTTTCAGGTCCTAAGTATAGTTGGTGCTCCCAAGATCGTCCAGTTGACTTCATGACTTCGAAAAGCGCGGTCACACCTTGCTCTTCAAGTAGCGTGTATTCGTGTCGCCGAGATGTTGCCACTGAATTTTTTGACTAGCTAAGAGACGAAGTGCTAACTTTTGATGGATTGTCTCGCCCATTCGTGGGGTTGGCATTTGGTGTACGAGCCCGAACGCACTCCCAACCTTCTGAACAACGTTCGACGACTTCTCTCGCCCCCGATATTATCTCCCTAGTCCTAGATGTGGTCCGCTTCTCAATGTCAATCTTTGAGGACACAGTTATGATTGAAATTGATGGAGACGACATCAATATTAGGATAATGAAAGCGGTAAACTCGCTTCGGCGTATGGTACGGTCCCTGTTTTGCTCAAGGGAGAAAATACCTTCTATCAATCCGTTTCCTCAAGTTCTCGCTACCGATGTGCTCGGGACCTGTGGCATGCCTTGAATCATATCGCACAGTGAACGAATTGTTAAGAAAGACCCGGACTAGCCGAACGCGCTGTCAAAGTTTGTCCAAGGAGAATGATGATTTTGTCGTCCTGCATCGTGGTGCTACGGATAAGAGGTGGCGTGGGAGGTGACGCCACAGCGGGTGTTGCGTTGCGCAACTGGAGAAATCTTGCCAAACAACTTGATGCATGCACACTTGCAAACGATAACACGTTCAATGAAACGCTATCCACGTGCGAGATAAGGTATGTGATAATTCGGGGCCAAACACTGCGGTGTTTCCGGGAGGTTGAGCCTCGGCGCCCCTCGGGGAACAGTGCTACAATATAGCGTTGCTATAGATGACCGGACCAAGTTATCAAGGAGCCTAGGGTGATCTCTCCCATCTTTCCGGGGTGCATCTCATGGCGGTGCACTTTGCTCATTCCGAGATCTCTGGGTCAAAGGAAGCCCCGGCTGTTCATTTCTTCTTTAGTCCAGAATCTTGCCCTGGCTGATATTGTGCGGCTGTGAACAGTGCCGCAATCAAAAGATCACATGTGCATCGCATTTAACCCAGATGAGGCACTCTTTTTTTTTTTTTTTTTTTGGAAAAACACAAATGAATCCTGGGTATAATATGACTACATGCGCCGAGCCCGGAAGGTAGACTTTAGCCGTCGACCTGAAATCATGCAGATCGAAGTGCCCACACCAACTTGTTATCCATGGGA
This sequence comes from Neotropicomus parvogracilis, assembly GCA_038088955.1. Lineage (NCBI taxonomy): Eukaryota > Fungi > Basidiomycota > Agaricomycetes > Boletales > Boletaceae > Neotropicomus > Neotropicomus parvogracilis. Next base: position 27,085 of record JBBPJX010000074.1, read on the forward strand.
ATTGCTTGCCGATCGTACCCCGCCCGTATACTCGAGGTTCGTTATCTTTGCCTCGCGACACGAGTCCCGGATTAACGAGCTTTTGAGACAGACCTGTTGTCGGTTCCGAACTTCTTGCTGACAGAGCTAGCAACTTTGCAGATGGGTGAGTCAGGATCCCTCAGTACGTTGCTGATACAGCCTCAGTTATCTGCTGCAATAATAGACTTGGCGAGGTATGCATGGGTGCCAATTTCACGTCATCATGCAACAAGGCCGAGATTCAACAGAGAGCCCGTCGAGCTCTTGCCAAGCTTCGGTAGTTCAAATTACTGCCATTTCTTTCTTGTCGTATGTTGAGCCAAGGTCTACAGCTTCCATGCTCCCATCATCGCAGCCACTATAGATGGCAATGACGACGGGGTGTATACAAGGCGATGGGCATACACACCCATGCGAAACGAGTCTGACTGCGAGGCCTGGTTAGATGCCGTATTCGCCACCGAGGATAGGGGGTCATCATTGGACGGCCAGGGATTCATTGACAAGATGGTTCGAAGTCGCCCCCCTATCGACTCTTTGGGGAGGCGAAGCGTGTTCCAGTGTTATCTTCTTGCGGACGACGCCGGTACATACGGGCTCTACTTCCACGGGTCTCATAGTATCCTGGATGCGTGGCCGACCTTGTTCGCGCTCGGAATGATGTTCGAGTGGATGATAGCAGACTCGCTTGACACCCCCATTAATCTCGAGTTTGGAGCCGAGTTCAAGAATCTCCCTTTGGACCCCGTTTCTGTATCTGGTGGGCCCCGCGAAGCTTGGACAACGTCAGGTGTCGAGTTATTCGCTGAGGCTGCTCAACACCGCACCAAGAAAACGGTCAGTTTAGCCTCCTTTCGACTTTGCATTTTCTCATGGGATCTTCAGCCCGTGCTCGTGTTGCTACCTTCATCCCGGAACGTTTGCACGAATGGTCCCCGAGTGAGGTTTGAACATGTTTTTTCCCCCGATGAGACAACAAAAATTATCGCTGTCTCCAAGCGCAATGGCTTTTCGCCTACCCATTTGCTGGAAGCGGCTCATGGCTTGGCTTTAGCTGCCTCGAACACTCAACTAGCGCTCTCCCCAGATATAGATTTCTCTGCTGAGACGACGATGTGAGTAGCCGTCCACAAGTCACTCTTCATCTAATTGATAAATCGTTGCAAGTGCATCCTTGGAGAGTATGTTTGTTGAATCCGTGAATAAGAGGACACACGTCGTGTCCGCATTTTCCATCATGCCCGTCCGCGTCCCAATGCGCAAGATCCTAGATGTTGACTCCTCCCGCGAGCGGCTTCTCCTCATGGCGTCCACACTGAAAGCCGAGTACTCACACTACCAAAAAAATCCCTGCCTTTGTCATCTCCTCGTCTCCCAGTTCGCTATTCCGCTGCCCATATTGATGGCTGGATCAGGAGACCAAGCTGCAGCGTCATTCAACCCGACCATTCTTACGAACCTTGGTAAGGTGGACGCCCGTCTGCCGAACGACTACGTAGATCAGATCGGCAAACGCAGCCTCCATGTCCATGACATGTGCTTTGGACATCGGATGACGATGCCTCATGTGTACGCGACGTCAATTTGTTTTCCAACTCCGTGTTTTGATCATTGTTCCCTAGGTTGCTTCATTCCTGGACATTGGAGGGTAGACTTCACATACAGTTGCAGGTACGCATTACTCGCCCGCGACGGTAACTAGTATCCCGAGCTGAAGTCCTTTTATCCAGGCGTCGGATATGTGGGGATCAGATTCTGACAGAGCGTACTTGGGGCGCTTCCTCGACACCATCCAACGCCTCATTGTGGAACTGTTGGACTGATCTCGTCTCAATGTCTCCTTTGGACCTTTCGCCACTCTGAAAACCCATGTTATTTATAGTATGATCACTCCCATGACGCCTTTATGCAAAGTGAAAGCCTTACAAACCTATCATCCCGTGGTCTCCTCTTTCATGAATGATCTACTCATAAATCCGTGTCTGAGTCATTACTAGTAAGAGTCTGTGAGTCAAATTGAAGCTTACCAACTGGCCGTTGACTGGACCATGTGTTTGGACTGGGATGAACGTGGACTGCTAAATCCACAATCGGCGTAAGAATTACCCTAGACAAACGGGAAAGATATTCCATCAAACAAAGGTGTGTCTGATCATCTAATGGCCGCCGCGAATACTGACGGCGACTTGCACTGCTATTTGTTCCGGGCCACAGTTAAGCTCCACATGACGTGGACACGGAGCCAACACGACAGGATCTTGAGTCATGGATCAAGACTCATTGTTCAGTGTTACGTCACCGGATGGCACAAATATATTTCCAGGGAGAATTTCAACCTTGGGCCCAGAGACTCGGAAAAACTTCTTTCACCTTCTGCGACTCTCGAATACGACCGAAATCTTGCAGGTCTCTTCCGCGAACTTGGTAGCTAGCGCACGACGGCAGGTCCGATGCCGCTCATGAGGAATTGGACGAGAGTATCTCACATTGCAGGTCCGAAGATCGCACGCATCCGCGGTGTATCTCATCTTGCCGTGCGGTCCTTACCGATTTCCGTCCCAACGAACATCAAACACAGCAGAGCGAGATACCCGGACTCGGGCCCAGTGCTCAGGTGCGAACATGACTCAATAGGTTGCAGTGCAGCCGGCCGTAGTACGATTCGGACGAATGTAGCATTACGTACAAAGTTACTCCTCGGCGTCATTAACACGGGCAGGGTTCGTGCCGCCCTGTGGCCATAATATTAGTACCCATGGTTTTACCTGTATCCCTCACGACGAGTTATGCAAGGCTCTGTACTCCCAGAAATAGTCTCGTCGTCACGATGACCCGCGTCGGCCGGTCGATGGCTCATGTATCAAGACTTGGACTCGGTCTAGAGAGGTCACTTGGTCCATGGGGAAGTTAACCACGTCACGTTGTCTGTTTCGGTGTTTTATCAAGTCGCGAGAAGATCTGATGACAGTTCTCTGATAGATCAGTGCCCCACAATGGGGCCTACAGTTGCCAAGCTCGGGTGCAACGCGTCATGTAGCGACTGGGAACTTCAAGTTGAGCATGCGGCGCCACCACATGTGTTTTTGATGGAAAACATCTTTGTCCATGTTTTCTGGACTTCACTTACATAAAGATGCACAGGTGGAACTATAGTACACAACGCCACATAACCCTGCAATGATCATCGCATCAAAGTTGCTATTTTGGATCGGATCGATGATGACCGTCACAGCCCGTCCACAGCGCTGGTTTCAATTTGTCCACGGCCAGGGGATCTTGGCATGCCTCATGGCGAGGTCAAAGAAGGCCACCAGCTATGCGGCACTGCGGCGGTGTCAATATACCGCCGACTCCAGGATGAGCCGTTGCGTACCCTATACAAAAGAATGCCTCCGATACCCCTGCCCCCGTTTCCTTTTGCTTCGGTTTAACTATAATGGCGTCTTGCAGGCTCTGGAAGCACGCAAACGACAACGACCTTCATCAATTCCAAGCTTCTTCTTCTTCGAGTTCTGAAACCGACTTGCTATTCCAAGAGACGGCCTCTATCTTCGCCGCACATTCCCTAAATCGACTCTCAGACAAAGACAGGGCTCGTTTCGTCCTGTACGGTCTCGGTCCTCACCAGGACATTCCACTCGAATGTGTCCACCATGCCTTCTCTGAACACGCCCGGACCCAACCAGAAGCCATCGCCG